>JAFBJR010000234.1:2337917-2592126 GCA_016785285.1 Brachirus orientalis | reverse complement strand
AAGTCACTGCTCGGGCACACACATTATACACACATTAAATGTGTGTATATATTCTCTATAAATAAATTCTAAATGGATTGGATTGTGTGTGCACAACTGTGTTTGTACAAGTGTGTTTATATGCTTGTCTGAATAGAACGTTATTTTTGTACAAAACAAAATGTGGAAAAAATAAAAACCAAACCCAAAACAATGACCCAAAACTGCAATACAAACCACACCGCTTGGGGTGTTGAACCGCTGCACCCCTAATATAAACCACATGAATATTTGTGTCAAACTTAAAAGGTTCCCATTTCCTCTGATGTGAAGTGCAAAGCCCATGGAACAGCAGAATGACACCATTTTTCACTCTCAGTGACTGGTTTTAAGGACTTTCTCCAGTCTTGCAAAATGGCATTTTGACAGTATAATGTATGAAAATATGAGAGCACAGAGGTTTATAATACATGAATAGCTAATGGAGGCCAAAAGGAAGCTGCCATCTCCCTATACAACTCTTACAAAGGGAGAGAAGACAATATGAATTGAGGTTACACAAGTGAAATCATGAAAACAATAACCAATTTATTTAATTGGTGACAAACTCCTGGTAGAACAACAGACACCTGTTCTGGAAAAGGAAAAGACCCCACACATCTATATTTCTCCATGAGTAACACCTTGTGACAGTCACCTGCTCTTAGTCAGGCATCTGAATTAACAGACCTCACAACTGTCACCAGACACACCATGTTTCAACCCATAACAGAAAATGGGCCGACTATTGCTAAATGTTAGGTTCTTTAAAAGCAAGTAATTAGGCATGAATTGGTTTCTGATTTCAAAGTATGCCACAGTTTAAAAACCAAATTTCATATTATTGAATCATATTGTTTCTGTCTGTCACTACAGGTTGGTTAATTACAGACAAGAATGCAAGCCGGTACTCGAGGTCTGAATAAACTGTTTACAATTAAGACAACAAAATAATGACATTTATACATTAAATTCAGATATTTAGAAATTAGTGCTACCATGCGGCATTTCACTACAAGTAAAATAGAGCCTACAAGAACAGGAGCATCAAGCTGTTTTTCATTTCCAGGTAGACAACCCATGGAATACCAACCAGAGCACTGTCATTAGAAGTAAATGTCCATCACTGAACTATTTAGCCATCCTAGGTCTGTCCAACAGACTGGCAGCACTACAAGTAATCATGCACTCCCACCCATGTTGGTCAAGCAAGTTGAAAGCTTCTTAAATATATACGTCAGGCTTTTTTGTGCGTTGTGTTAATATTACTGTTGAATATACATGAATCTCCAAATATAAGGCGTGTGGAGCCATACAACTGATCCAACAAGAAAAGGTGAGAACAAAGTACAAGCTTGTTGTAAATTCTGAGAATTTCACTAAGGTAATTCACTGTGAATGCCACTAAATGAAAACCCATACTATTCTTCTGTCAAAAGACCCCAAAAAACACTAGGCCAAGCCTTGGGCTGTAAGCTTGCCACGGTAATCAGAGTATTATGTATATACAAACTACATAACCCATCTAATGGCACAGTAGTATTCAATTCAGACATAAAACCTGCTCCGTTTATTGTCTATTGTCTAAAAATCAATGCATCTCTTCTGTGCAGTAGCAGAGTGAGAGCAGTGGATATTTATCAAAGGGAGATCGAGATAACAACCAAGGTAGAGGATTTGCTCTAACATGTGGTAAAACATTTTTTATAGATAATTATTAACAAGTATTATTTAACATTTTTTATTTAAAAACAGTAAATGAACCTATAAACATAAAATTAGCAATATTAGACTATAAATACATCAAGCTAACGTCTGCATTTCAGTAACATTGCAAGGTACTGACAAAGAGTCAGAAGTCTCATCATGTGACAATCATGTGACCTTGTGTCATTCCTTTGAGCAACAAGGAAGTAATCCAGCTGGTTCAGGTTCGCTGTGGCTACTACAGCTATGAAAAAAACGATTTTTACTAAAATACCTCAGCATAAAATGGTGTCGCACGGTCGATCATTTATGGTTGTTGCTTAATGGCAGAGCTGAATACGTCAAACGGCGTAATTAAAGGGTTTTCACTGGGTCGTGATTTTACAAATTCAGACGCAAAAAATCATAATTGACGCATACCGTTTTATCAACCATGAACCCCTCATGTAAAAATCTGACATGTTACAGAACAGGTAAGATTTCAGCCCAGCTTATCTAGCTAACAGGCATCTAACAGGGTACAGATAACTTGAATTAATTTTGACAGTAGACGTTTGCTATGAAAACAAGACCACATTTTGTAGTCAGTTCGCAGAACTAGCTATTGTTCTGCGTCCGTTTAGCTGAAGTATACGACCTAAAAAAAACAGAACCAAGCTAATGTCGAAGCTAACTTCTGTAGTCATCAGCTAGCGAACGAGCCTCAAGTAATCTTTGATATCAGACGCTGATGCAAAAAGCAACAACAAAACACAAACAAACAGCAACATACAAACTAATTAAATAAACATTTTAATAAAGTAACTGCTTTCCTCTAAAAAAATCAACGACAGCTCGAGTTTAGCATTGCGACATTAACCAAGGCTAGCTTTCACACACACAGACATAGCATGTTGATAATTCAGTGCATCCTGTTGTGAATGAAAAAGAGCTCACACAACGACATTTTGTAACTACAACCGACAGTCTTGACATGAAGGGTGATCGTTTGATAGTTACCGCTGAACACCATCGCCGCAGAGGCACCCATCACTGCGAAGAACGGAGAATATTCGGGGATTTGGGTCGACATTCTCCTCTCAGTATAAAAAAATACGGTAAATATACAAAATTAATTATTAGCAATGGGCGAAAACCACACTTTGCGAAACCTACGACAGGCCACAGAAATGTGCCTTCTAGTACACAAGTTGCCAACTAACCACCTAACAGTTTAAACGGACTAGTCACGACTCCTCGGATAAATACCCGGCGTAGCACAAAATGGCGAGGCGGAAAATGTCACCTGACTGGCAGTACCAAGAACCATACGGGTGTATGCGCGTGTGTGTAAATGAGGAGTGGGTGGAGGCAACGTCCATTAATGAGACACTGTACCACACACCGCATATCTAACAATAAATGTAAAATTAACTGGTATAAAGCGTGTTCACCTGTACGTAAAGACAGTTTATTTAGCGTATTCATTTTTCTTTCATTTTGAAAGTCACCCCTACAAGACATAGCGTTGGTGTGGTCCACTGCAGGCTTTACCTAATCAGCGCTTTCATCCATAAGAGGTTGGATGAAATGATTGGGGGCCAGTGCAGAAAGGAAACAAAAAAATGTGTTTTGTTATGTGTCTGAGAATCCCACAGCTGATTTATGTGATCTGTCCTAATTCCCTTTCTTGTATTCGTTTAAACACAATTTTGAACCTAGAGTCATCTGAGTAGGCAACAGAGAGTGGTTTACAGTTAGGTGGGGAATTTAGCAATGTGGAGAAAGTGAACGAGAGAAAATTTAAGAGTACATGGGGATGGGTATGAGAATTCCAAATTCCACTGTACAGTTAAGGTTAAGTGCTGCGTCTTGAGAACGGGAGTAAATGGTTTGTAATTGTATAGCACAGCTGTCAGAAGCAATGTGAGGTGTCTTGCCCAAGGACATGTAGACTAGCAGAGCTAGGACTCGAACTTACAACCCTAAAGTTCCTCTACCATTGAGCTACTGTGTGTGTGTTGTGTGTACATGTCTTTCTATCCTCGTGAGAACCAAAACGTGTCCAAACCTATCCTTGTGTAGACATTTTGTCTGGTCCCCACAAGGATTTCAGGGTTAAGACCTGGTTTTAGGGTTAGGGTTAGACATTTAGTTGTGATGGTTAAGGTTAGGGTAAGGGGCTAGGGAATGCATTATGTCTATGAGGTGTCCACATAAAGATAGTAAGACAAGCATGTGTGTGTGTGGTGAGAGAGAGAGGGAGAGACTGAGCACTCCCACCTTCCTCCACTAATCCTTCAACATGCTGCTGCTCTCTCTGCATTGCCTAAGATAGAATGGCTCCCCCCATATAACTATGCTATGACTTAAATTGATATCATTATATTCTTTTCATCAATGTAGGCTACTGCCTGTATAAATTGTAGACATTGTAGTACTTAACACAACTGTGCCAGTTCTTATCTTGTCCTTAGTGAGTACTGTATGTCGATAAATCATTAAATTTTGAAAATCCTCTGTAAATAAAAGATACCAGATGTTAGTGATCACATCTGTTTATTTAAATATTTAGTCCAAACTAAAATAACTAAAAATGGGACTTGTGTCCTTAACATTTCCAACAATGATTTAAATTTCAAGCACACAGTCCATTTTATTTGGGATCCTGTTATTATGCTTTCCTCTAGGACACAAATGTGTGTCAAACATGCTCTTTCTGCTTCTTCCTTTGGGATTGCCACAGTGGATCATCTGCCTTATATTATTCTTGTTTAACAATGAAAATAAAAACACTAGACACTAGAAATAAACACTAGACTCATGAGAATGTTACGTAGTGCACCCTGAGCAATTATTATTCTAGGCCGTAATACTGAATTGGACAGAGAACCTAAACTTTGATAAATTTTGGAGATGAACATGTGTTTAAACCACTGATTCACTCAAGTTTTAGGTCCAGTCAATAAAATGGTACATGGTGTGTGCTGCTGACTCTTTCAGCTGCACTTATAAATATAATATTATTATATTTATTGAAATTCTCATGAGAGCTCTGAACTGTTTAGGGCTGTTTCTGTGTGCATATTGCGTGAGTCTGATTCTGTCAGAGATTTTGTCGTCTTAAAAAGGAGTTTTGTAATCCTGCAATTCGGGTTGGTAAAATGTCGGTACACTGGAAGCAGTGGCACTTGAGAGGTATATTTACTATAGGAGATCTATACAAAAATGGACAATTCTTGTCTTATGAAGAACTAATTAGTCAATTTAAACTTGAAGGGAAACAACATTTTTGGAAATATTTACAAATTAGGGATTGTGTAAAATCATGAATTGGTAACTGTTCAGAGAATTATATTAGAGCCTATGTGAATTTCCTACTAGAAAGCTGTACAGCTTCACAATTTAATAAACTAACAAACTTTTCAGTAAGTGGGGAATCCACTAATGTGAAGTTTTTGTGGCAGAGGGATCTGGGAACAAACATTACTCAGGAGAAATGTGGCAAGTATGTAAGGGATGTGGGAAGTATGTAAGGGAAGTACAAGATTTTACGCAGATATTACCATACTCCTGTAAGATTACATAAAATGAAATTACAATGATGAATGATGAATGACAAGATGAATGACAAGTGTTGGAAATGTAAAACAGAACTGGGAACCTTTTGCATTGTATATGGGAGTGTGCATTAGTGTTTCCATTCTGTGTAAAAATTGTGGAATTTCTGACCAAATGGTCTGGTTCAGTGATCTCTCTTACTCCCGCTTTGTGTTTACTAGAGGACAGATCTCAAATATCAAATGTGTCCAAAAGAATATTTTCGGTTATTATGATAGACCTGGTTACAGCTTCCAGAGTTATCATAAGAAATTGGAAAACTGTTGTGTCTCGTAATTTGAATGACTGGATGAATGCAATGGTGGAGACAGCATACTATGAATCTATGCTTGGTAGACTGCATGGTTATAAAGAAGAGGGGACAAGCCCTTGGAAACTCTTTTGGAACTGTACAAAGACTGATTGAAACTCTGGAACAAGACTTCAAATGTAGCATAACCCTTTTATTTTATTTAAATATGGATATGTTTATGGATATGTTCATATGTCCATGAAAATTCAATAAAATTTAAATGATAAAAAAAGGATTTATTTTCTCTCCACTGATGCCTAATGTTTGCTCATTGTGTGGACTGTTGGGTTTTCTCTTTTGTCTCTAGAGTAAGTACCTTGAGATAAAGCATGTTGTGATTTGGCACTCTCCAAATAAAATCTAATTGAATAGCTGTAAAGCCTTATCACTCACACAGTTTCTATTCCAGCATCACAGAGCTCCTTCTTTTCAAACACTTTGTCCAGCCAACATCTTTTTAGATATGCAACATGAATAAAACATTTGAAGACCTTGTTGATTTTTGTCTTAATGCACTCCTGACCAAAAGGTCATAGAATAGGATAATTTCACTTTATTTTATCTCTCTCTTCTCTAGCTGAACATGTATTGATCAAGGATTCTTAAAGAATGTAGCCATTGTGTTGAGTGTTGATTATATGTTTCTATCTGGATTATTGGCTCTCTGCATGTAGTAATAGAGAGTCTATGTGCTAACACATTGTTTCCTGTTGCTTTGATGGGTACAATAATTACTGTAGGTGGATGTTCCAGTCTTAAAGGCACAGTAGTGTAGTATTTTGTTAGCACTATATTGATTAATAATTCCATGATACTCTTTCACCAGAGAACTAAGTTACCTGAGAGAACAGCACTTCTACACCTGCTCTGACAGACAGATAACTTTATAGCCCAAAGCTATAATTATTGACATTTAGACTGATTTCACAGCAAATAGTGTCTGTGGTGTGGCTCATATCAGTATGTCTGTGTTAAAATGATTGAATTCTCAAATTGTTGCTCCATTTGGTGTCGGTGTAGTGCAATTCCTAAAAGCCATGCTTTCTAGCCATAAGGAACCGTCCTTTATGGATATATATATATATATATATGATTAATATCTGCTAAAATATTTTCCAGTCATGCACATCATAGTCAACTTCCACAAACAAAAATAGTCTGTGTCAATTCAAGATGTGTGTGAGTCATTCAGAAGGCAGTTGTTTTAACCCACACCCAACAACTATAGGGACAGCATTTGTAAGATAAACATTCCATGTGTTATAATTAATCTGTTGCACAGTTGTATTCTAACCCATGCTCTAAATTTTAACTTTTATTACGACCCCAATTCCAAAAAAGTTGTGACACTGCATAAAATGTAAATTAAAACAGAATGCAAGGATTTGCACATCTCATAAACTCACATTTATTTCCAGTAGAACACAAAAACATCAGAAAAAAATTTACCATTTCATGAAATGTTTTAGCTCATTTTGAATTTGATGACAGCAACACATCTCAAAAAAAGTGGAACAGGGCGATGTTTGTGTAGCATCCACTATTCTTTTAACTGGAGTTTTTCTGGAGTTTAAGGAAAGGAATTTTTCCCATTCTTGCATGATGCAGAATTTTAGCTGCTCAACAGTCCTAGACCTTTGTTGCCAGATTTTTCGTTTCATGCAGTTCAGCCCCCCAACTTTTCTCCTGTGAAGCCATGCTTTTGTGATGTTTCCAGTATGTGGTTTAGCACTATCATGCAGAAATATCCCTTAAAGAGACATTGTCTAGATGGGTGCATATGTTGCTCTAAAATTCTGTACTTTTCACCATTGATTTCACCATTGAAAACTGCCCACACCATAGGCACTAATGCAACCCTATACCATCAGAGATACAGGCTTTTGAACTGCCCACTGATAACCAGTTGGATGGTCCCTCTCCTCTTTAGTCCACAGGACACACAGCGTCCATAGTTTCAAAAATAATTTCAAATTTTGATTTATCTGACCAAGGACCAGTTTCCCATTTTTCCTAATATTTTTAATGAATTGTTAAAATGTCTGTTTCAACATCTGTTATGTTGTTTATGTTGAACTGCCCACTGATAACCAGTTGGATGGTCCCTCTCCTCTTTAGTCCACAGGACACACAGCGTCCATAGTTTCAAAAATAATTTCAAATTTTGATTTATCTGACCAAGGACCAGTTTCCCATTTTTCCTCAGTCAATTTTAAATGAACTTTGGCCCAGAGAAGAACTGTGTTCACAAACAGTGATTTCTGAAAGTGTTTCTAAGCCCATGCAGTGATTTCCAGTAGGGAATCATGCCTGTTTTTAATGTAGTGCCGCCCCAGGGCCCCAAGATCACAAGCCTCCAGTTTTGGCCTTCAGCCTCGTCCATTGCACACAGATTCCTCTCGGTTCTCTGAATCTTTTGATGATATACACTGTAGATGGAGATAGAGATCTTCAAAATCTTTGCAATTTCATTGAGGAACATTTTTCTGAAATTGTTCAATAAATTTTAGGCACAGCTTGTCACAACTTGGTGAACCTATGCCCATCTTTCCATCTGAGAAACTCTCTGAAATGCTCTGTTATGTTACAGACCTGTTGCCTGTTACGGACCTGTTGCCTATTAACCTAATTATTTGTCAAATGCTCCTCCAATTATTTTTGATTTCTGCCATCTATTTTTCCAGTGTTTTGTTGCCTCTATTCCAACCTTTTTGCAATGTTGCTGCCATCAAATTCAAAATGAGCTAATATTTTTAATGAATTGTTAAAATGTCTGTTTCAACATCTGTTATGTTGTTTATGTTCTACTGGGAATAAAATATGGGTTTATGAGATTTGCAAATCATTGCCTTCTGTTTTTATTTACGCATCCCAACTTTTTGTAAATGAGGTTGTACGTTGACTTGTAAAGATGCAATGTAAAAAAATGTTTACACTTACTATTTAAGGTTTGAAGTTCGTACAAAAAAGGGCTGTAATAATGATATGTTTTGCACTGAAATAAATTATGATAATACTAAAATACAACAGCAAATCATGCTAGCTGTAACTACTTGGAGTACTGCAAAACAAAAGATGAAGATTATAGGGTTGGATTAATGCTCATTTTTGTCAGCTGACCTTAAAAGACATCTGGTACATTTCTGCTACAGTCTGAAGAAATGCAGTCCTCTTTGCAGGGACGGGGATGTGGTAGATGTGCAAGAGAAAACAGACAATAAAACACATGAGCCACTCTACTGAAAGTATAATGTTGCTGTAATTTCACATGTAGAACATCTTTTGAGTTACCCCACCAATATTTCATTGAAACATACATATTTGAGATACTAACAGTTGTATAACAAGACCATTTAACCAAAATGTACATTTCTGGACTCACTGAGGACAAGATGGAGATATAAGAGAAAGGTACAGAGGCAGTGAAGGATATGCAAGCTGAATCAGTCTTCTTCCAATCTTCTTCATTTGTAAGCCAAACACATCTTTTATGTGTTGAATTTTAAAAGGAGTGTAATGTTAATCACATTAGTATTTACTTCATAGAGAGAAAAGAAAGCATTCACATATTGTGCAAAAGGGGAACATGTCATATCCAGTCTCTTGGGACAGGTTTGAGCCTTTTATGTTTAATCTTGTTTTACTTTTCCTGCCCTTTTTCTGTACCTGTTTTGTTTTGCTTTTCAGGAAGCTGGTTAGTTGGCTAGGCAGAGCCTCTAATCTTCACAGCTACTTCCCATTACCTGATCACCTGGTCCTCATCAACCCTTGCCTTCAAATACTGGGACTTCCTGCTGCTAGGTGTCAGTGCATCTAGTCTTATGGATGGTAACAGTAGTCATGCTTACAAACTACATAGCTCTCCTATTAAAGTTTTTCAGTCATTTTTGCTTGGCTATTCATCCTTTTTTCCGCCAAGTTGTTTCTGAGCTCCGCCAGACCAGTCTTCTTTTGTTAATAAAATTGCCTTCACTTTACAATCCCATTTCGTTTCTGCTTTTTGGGTTCACTTAGTTTCTGTTACCATGTCACTGATCATTACAGAACACCCATATTCACCACTAACATTAACAACCATGGACCAAATGGATTAATTTAGCAGATGTGTACAATATATTAAGAGGAATTAGATAAAACTAGACAGGGTACAACCTAACTACATCTTAATTTTCTCATTTCAATATTTAAAATAATCAATGACAACTAACTTCACTAATTTTACTCTCTCTGTTTAACAACCAGAGCTCCACTAATACATGTGCTCAGAACTAGACCACAGAACATAAGAATATATAATTTACATCCAGAATATTAAATATTGTAGCCCATCCTTAACATGAATACTTTAAACATATTGTACTTCCCATTAGATTTATCCACAGTGGATCCTTATTACCTAGTTCATAAAGACTACAATTCAAAAACAATTGGTACACTGTACTACAAAAAGTATCAACATTTTACATCTAGAAATATCACATTGTTTTTAGGCTGTAATTTGAATTAAATAAGTTATAACTAATTCGCATACACATTTGTAGGATGGATGCCTGATGGCTTTTTATTATTTCCATTACTTCTTTGTCCATGTACATGTATATATACTGTATGGATCTACACCAAAGTGTATTGTGCCTTTATTTGTGCAGTATTATGCAGCCATGGTGTCCTGGAAACCCCAGACTTCCAGCAATGACACTTGGAAGTTCTCTGCACACAGGGGTGGATTGTCAAAGGTGGCACACCTGCCAGTGCGACCATGGTTCAGTTCTGCATCAATGTAAAGAGCATTGCCTTCACCGCCCCCTGGTCAAACACAAGAGTGTGTACAAGTTACAGGCAATTGTGAATAAATGCTGCAAGTTTTTTTACAATCAAATAAAAATTCAACCATTGTTACAATAACATGTAGTGATACAGTGATGGGCATTTAGTTTTTTGAGGTGTAGTTGTATCCAGTATTGACACAATGAGTTTTTAACTATTTAACAAAAACACTCACCTGAAAAAGTCCACGCCAGTTTAGGTCTACTTAATCTAAAGAATATGTCTGCAGATTTATCTCACCATTGAACAGCCAGTTAGTAAACAATTCACTCTATTGTACCGAAGTCCATAAAGTGACACAGGAGTGACTGGTCCTGCCTAGATTCTTGTTACCAACATAAAAGTGAACATCAAAGTAACAAAATAATACATTTAAACAGTGACGGAGCCAGCAGTGGATCAACAACTCCCCTGTGTTATGATGACTGCAGATTTTCTCTATGACTTTGGGGTAGGGAATATGGGGTTTACAAGACAAAACAAACTTCAGTTTCCAGTTGGAGGCTCTGTAATGGCAACGTAAAGCAGCAAACATATTCCTAAAATACTGTCGACATAGATGGGGCTTGATTTTATTCAGTCAGCCTTTTGATAGGTTGTTGATTTTTTGCTTCTCCTTAGCTATGTTTCAAACGCAACACATTGCCGTCACAGGCTGGTTCTCCCCCACATAGCACATGTACAGTACTATTCAAAGGTCTCAGGGCACCAAACTGACTGATAGATGGTTTTATACAGAGACAAGCTGTCAATAAATTTAATTCTATATATAATGTGTATGAAATGCTCAAGTATGACTTAAATACACTTGGTGTAACAGAGCATATTTACAGCAGATATCCGTCAACATGAAACAGTAGAACAAAGACAGGTTTTAGCAGTAACGTGTTCCACTCCAGTTTTAAGAGTCAGAGTTGTGCTATTATTCAAGTGTAAGGGTAGCTCACACTAAATACTTGACACTTTAACCTGTAATAGCTGTTTATTGTGTGAAAACAACCTTTTTTTAAAAAAAAAAATGCATAATGTTACAGATATGTTCAAATAAGGTATGAAATTTGCACAGTCCGATATATGTATACAGTGCCTCATACAGCTACACTGTCAAACAATCTGAACTTTCACTTTAAATGTACATTCAGCCTGTTGTCTGTGACAAGAAGCATAAAATCAAAAAATTTGATCAGTAATAAATACACAAAAATAACAATATTTTAAAATAACAATTATTATACAGTAGTTCACTCACCCACTATGATGGAGTCAACATTTCCAGCCATGAACATGGAAGTATTGTTGGAGTTAAGGTTGAAGTGGCGAGCAGAGAGAAAGGGTGACAGTTCTCCAGCACATTTCTCTGGCTGTTGTAAGCTATTGTTGTCTGCGTTCTGACCATCAGAGGGTGCAGTGTCCACTGAACCCGGGGTCTTGATGGAGGAGGCTAGCTCTGGGTGGCGAATCACCACCCACTCATAGCACTCCATCTCAGGCTTTAACTAACAAAGAAAACAAAGCAAACACTGCTGCTGTAGAGTAGACCACATCAATTACACACTAGGGCATGACACATTAAATAAAGTAGCATTGCAAATATCTTTACAAAAAAGAAACTCAAAGTTAGTTGAACCTATACCGGAAAGGGAAAAAAACAAACATAAAATGTGATATTAAATATTACAACAAGAACTGCTGGTGGGGTTCCATACCAGAAAGGTATTTTTACGGTATTTTGGAGTGCTGGGAGCACTCCTTAAGACCTATGACTCATCAGTGGCATCAGACATCTTTTGGTCTGACCAGCAGACAGGAAGAGACTGCACAGACTGAATAAAACGGTGGTGGGAGAGAGGAGAATGATTGCTAAGCTATCATCTCTGATGGCCAATCTCTCCCACCCCCAGGACACCATCCCAGCACTGAGCAGGTCTTTGAGTGACAGACTGAATCATTCTAAATGTCTGAAGATTGATATCGCAGGTTATTCCTACCTGCTGCTGTAAGACTGTACAAAAAGCACTACTCTCAGTAGACCACAATGACATGTGACTGTCCCATGTGCAATATAACACCATCATTTCAGATAGGTGCAATATCTTAATTGCAATCCTGGTTCAGACTGTAAATATTAAGCTCAAACTGTATATATTCTGGTAACTTTATGTTTATATTGTATATTCTATCCTAATTTTTAAATTGTCTTATTTTTACAGTTGATATTTTGTATACTGTACAATTAAAGATGTGAAAACACATGATTATGATTTATTACCTTTATCTTTCCTGTCTTTGCTGCTGTGAAACTGTAATATTCCCCAGTGTGGGACTAATAAAGGACTCTCTAACAATGCATGAAGCATAGGCTGTAAAGGGAGGCATGCACTGGCTTCATGTGATCAGAATATGAGTGAAGGCTGCACATGTCTGCCACACTGCAGTGAAATGGCTGGTTAATAATAATAATAATACATTTATTTGTATAGCATGTTTCTTCAAAGTGATTTTCAGAAAGTGAATAAAAACATACAAAGTGTAATAAAATACACACATTGCAGAAATTAAAAACTGATAAGAAGACAATAAAAAATATAGGTCATAGCTATATACTCAGTCTTAGCTGCGTATATAGTTAATTAGCAAGAGGTTATTTAATAACCAGGCCCTAACCACAGTCAAACAGGCTGCAAGTCATATAAGACCCATTCCATTTCCTGTGAAAAATGGCATGTATATTTTCACACATCAGCATAAAAGTGAAAATCAAATACAGAAAGAATAATGGAGGACCTAGGACGAGCCCTGTGGAACACCTTGTCTAAAGAACACGATGAGTTTGTTCTGATAGGTAGGATTTTAACCATTTAAGCACCTGACCTGTGATACCAAAATATTTTTCAAGCTAATCTAAAAGTATACAGTGGTCCACTGTATCGAAAGCTGCACTAAGATCTAACACCAGCAGAACAGATGTTGAGTCTGTTGAGTACAACATCCATGTAGATGTTAGACCTGTTAGATCTTATCACTGCCGTTAACACCACTGATCATAAAATTCTATTGCAGAGACTGAAACAGATTTTAGGGATTGCAGGTACTGCCCTCTGCTGGTTTGAATCATACTTATCTGATAGATTCCAGTTTGATCACGTTAATGATAATGACTTTTTGCAAACAAAATTAATTATGGAGTTCCACAGGGCTCAGTGCTTGGGCCTATACTTTTTACCTTATATATGCTTCCTTTAGGGAACACTTCTAGAAAGCACAACATACACTTTTATTATTATGCGGATGACACACATCGATGAGGCCGGAATGAATAAATTAGGTTGTTCAACTCCACGAATGTTTGAAAGACATTAAGTTCTGGATGACCTGTAACTTTCTACCTTTAAACTCAGACATAACAGGTTATTATACTAAACACCTTAGATACATTTTCTGACCACAATGTCACTTTAGATGACATCACCATGGTGTCCATTTCCACAGTAAGGAACCTTGGTGTTATTCTTGACCAGGATATATTATTTGATTCATATATTATACACATTCCCAAAACAGCCTTCTTCCACTTGCAGAACATTATGAAAATTAGAAACATTTTGTCCTCCGTTTCAGGAGGCGGACACTCTCTCTGTATTTAATGTTAGACTTAAAACCTTCCTTTTTGATATAGCTTATAGTTAGAGCTGGCTCAGGGAAATTCCTGTGGTGCACTCATACTCACACTCTCACACCGTAGGTATAAATATAACTTTATTACATGTCATTAATCTTGTTCTGATTAATGACATGTAATAAAGATTGTGAATTTTTATTGGTTACTTTTGATGTGGAAATATAATTAGTACAAACTGATATGAATTGTGCATATTTGTCTTATCTGAATTAAATATTATATTAATATTAGAAATGTCACACCGGTGGACAATTTTTAGGACTACCACACAAAAAAGTGTAAAAAATTCAAAATAAATAAGGAATTGGGAGTGAACACATTCAATTTGGAGTTACTGACATATAAAGCAATACAATTATGTGTCATTTTAGAAATATATCTTTTTCCACTTTAGATTTGATTTCACGTCAACCACCCATTAACGATTACTCGACACAGATAATTTGCCTCGAGTAATTTGAGTAATCAAATTACTCGAATTATTCGAGGAATCGTTTCAGCGCTATAGTTTACCCAGAGCCTCTGTCAGGACAAATGATGACCTTCTCCAAGCTTGACCCTCCAGAAGGGCACAAGACAAGGTTGTCCACTCTCTCCCTCACTGTTTGCCATATTTATTGAAGCACTTGCAGCTGCAATTTGAGCAAACAGAAACATTATGGGTTTTAAAACAAAAAACCTGCATCAAAAATTAAGCCTTTATACTGATGTATTACTTTTCCTTCAAAACTTACAAAGTTTCCGAACTTTTATAATTACTTTCTTGCAAACAAACTAAAGTATGTCACCTGAACCACTGGATGATCAATGGCTGGATATTGAACAAACATTCTGTCAAGAAATTCAAATATCCGACTTGCCCTTCATCAGCACACTCATCAAATGACAGCAGTGCTTTGTAAGCATAAACATAAATGTCTCCCTGTCAGCCTGGTGGGAATTTATCAAAATTACTAGGTCCTCACATATCCCTTGTAAACTCACCCCAATCTGGAATAATCCAGACATCCTGCAGAATAAGGTAATTTTAAACTTCACATCATGGAAAGAAAAAGGAATAAGGCACTTGGAACAAATAATCCAAGACAACAAATTCATACCATTTCTGAAACTGGTGGAACTATATGATATCAATAGCAGTAAATTTTTGGAATACATACAAATTAAATCCGCAGTCTGGGCGAGGTTTAGCACTAGCAAATTGGACCAAGAACCACCCTTAGTGATAAAACAGTTCCTCAACTTCACGTCTCCTAAAATGTTGTCTACATGCACTATTAACAAAAAAATGCAATAAAAATGCATAAAAATATTGCAATCAGTTTACTGAGTTCAAAATGGGAGACAGACTTATCCATCAGCCCAGGTGAAAACGTCTGGACCCAAATATTTTATAATATGTTTAAAATAATAGATAATATTATTATTATTATTATTATTATTATTATTATTAAAACCCCAGACCTACAATACAAAACTCTACACAGAATACACTACACAGGACAAAGGATGTTCAGGATTGGGGTTATCACAATCAAACACCTGCCTAAACTGTATAGCCATGGCCAAAAAGTTTTGAGAATGACACAAATATTCAATTTTCACAAAGTCTACTGCCTCATTTTTTATGATGGCAATTTGCATGTACTCCTGTACTCATGTATATTGCTGCTAGTAAGATTGCACCTAAATCAACCATTTATCGGATCATCAAGAACTTCAAGGAGAGAGGTTCAATTGCTGTGAAGGCTTCAGGGCGCCCAAGAAAGTCCGTCTCCTAAAGTTGATTCAGCTGCGGGATTGGGGCACCACCAGTGCAGAGCTTGCTCAGGAATGGCAGCAGGCAGCAGGTGTGAGTGCATCTGCACGCACAGTAAGGCGAAGACTTTTGGAGTATGGCCTGGTGTCAAGAAGGGCAGCAAAGAAGCCACTTCTCTCCAGAAAAATCATCAGGGACAGACTGATATTCTGCAAAAGGTACGGGGATTGGACTGCTGAGGACTGGGGTAGAGTCATTTTCTCTGATGAATCCCCTTTCCGATTGTTTGGGGCTTCCGGAAAAAAGCTTGTCTGAAGAAGAAAAGGTGAGTGCTACCATCATTCATCATTCTGTGTCATGCCAACAGTAAAGCATCCTGAGACTATTCATGTGTGGGGTTGCTTCCCAGCCAAGGGACTGGGTTCACTCACAATTTTGCCTAAGAACACAGCCATAAATAAAGAATGGTACCAAAACATCCTCCGAGAGCAACTTCTCCCAACCATCCAAGAACAGTTTGGTGATGAACAATGCCTTTTCCAGCATGATGGACCACCTTGCAATAAGGCAAAGGTGATAACTATGTGGTTCAGGGAAACACAACATCAAACTCCCCAGACCTAAATCCCATGGAGAACTTGTGGTCAATCCTCAAGAGGCGGGTAGACAAAAAAACCCTACAAATTCTGACAAACTCCAAGCATTGATTATGCAAGAATGGGCTGCCATAAGTCAGCATGTGGCCCAGAAGTTAACTGACAGCATGCCAGGGCCAATTGCAGAGGTCTTGAAAAAGAAGGGTCAAGACTACAAATATTGACTCTTTGCATAAAATTAATGTAATTGTCAATAAAAGCCTTTGACCCTTATGAAATGCTTGTAATTATACTTCAGTATATTATAGTAACATCTGACAAAAAGATCTAAAAACAATGAAGCAGCAAACTTTGCGAAAACATACTTGTGTCATTCTCAAAACATTTGGCCACAGCTGTAGTGTCAACATAGCAGACAATTACATGCATGCTCTATGGCTATGTGCACCTGTAAATTCATTTTGGTGTAGGGTATGTGAGGACCTCTCAGCATGCCTCGAATTACACCATACCGACCTCCCCCACACTGTGCATACTGGGTAATCAAACTCTAACTCCAAATAGAGACAGGGAAGGTATGCATGCTAATCACTAGCCTAAGCATCACCAAGAAAATTATCCTCATGAACTGGAAAAACAAAAAAAAAATTAAGCATACACCAATGTAGAAACCAGAGCAGGTGCTGGGTGTGGGGGTTTTGTGTCTCTGGGCTCTGTCTGGTTGGGGGTTGGCCTGGCCTGTGTCCGTGGTCCTGCCGCCTCCTGCCCCATTGGGGCTGACTCAGGGCAGGGGGCTTCTGCCTGGCCATCTGCGAGGTGGACAAGTAGCTTTCCCTGGGATTAGTTGGACGCTAATCAACATGCTGCTAGGAGGCTGGCTGGACATGGGTGAGATCCCCCCACTCAGATTCCAAACTACATCTAATGACAACCCCGACACATACACACTGATGCATGCGCTCACACACAAATGGACTTACACACATCTCAATATATAAGATATCTTATTTATTATTTTTCTTTATTTAGCTGTTAGTGGCTTCTTTTCTCCATGTGATTGTTAACAATTACTGTATTTACTATTAATGTACATGTACACTTTCAAATGCAATGTCAGTATTGTTACTATCTATTATGTAACAATACTAACAATATTACTACTATGTTATGTTATGTTATGTTATATAATCTCTCTCTCTCTCACCCTAACACCCTAACCCTTAGATCCCAAGTAAGGACATGGGCACAAATAAAAAGACAAATTGCACCCTCTGGTGGCAATAGATTAGTAGTGCACATGAACGATCCATGAAACTCCATGAAAGATAAGGGTCTGGCTGCAGCTGTGTTTTTATGGCACATCTCCCTTTATTACCCCAACCCTGTTCTTAACCATTACCCCCTTTTCCACTTGTTCCTATATGTCCTATATATTTTATTTAAATTGACATCTAATTATAGATAAATTTCTTTTTCTCAATGTATCTCTATTTTCAGCTCTCTCTTCTCTACTTTCAGTGTGAACATAACCCATGACTTCCAGGAAATGTGTTGCAGCTCCAGGGTGTTTCTGATTTCATTTCTTAATAATGTGTCTCTCTCTCTTTATCTTTGTGAATATACAGTTGTTTATATACCATGGAAGAATTTGTGATTGTTGATCTTTTTTTAGAGAATATGAATGATGATACAAAAACTTTTTTCACTCATGGTTAGTGGTTGGGTGAAGTGTTTAATATCAAACAATTGTGTTTGCTGTTTTTAAATTGTAATGCCAAATGACCCTGATCCAAGGTTTAGATAACCTAGTTCTTAATACTGTGTATTGGCCTCTTTTAACATCAATGACAGCTTGAAGTCTATTGTGGTAGTTGTGGATGAGGCACTTTATTTTCTTAGATGGTAAAGCTGCCCATTCTTCTTGGAAAAAAGCCTACAGTTCCTGTAAATTGTGGGGCTGTCTTGCATAAACTGCACATTTGAGATCTCCCTAAAGTGACTCAATGATATTGAGATCAGGAGACTGAGACGGACACTCGAGAACCTTCACCTTTTTCTGCTGTAGCCAATAACAGGTCAACTTGGCCTCGTGTTTTGGATCATTGTCATGCTGGAAAATCCAAGTATGTCTCAGCATACTATGTGCAGCTTCAGGGCTTGTGAGTGCTAATTTTCCTCCAGTATTTTCTGATAATATGTTGCATTCATCTTGCCATTTTTTTTACCAAGCTCTCTGTGCCTTTATAGCTCACACATGTCCATAGCATCAGTAAGCCACCTCCATGTTTCACAGTAGGAATGGTGTAACTTTCAAGGTAGGCCTCGTTGATGCCGCTCTAAATATAGCGCTTATGATTGTGACCATAAAGCTCAACTTTGGTCTCATCACTCCAAATAACTGTGTTCCTAGACCATGCAGCCCATTTTTCTTCAAGTGCCACCTTATTGTGCAGCTTGAAACAGTCTTGTATGTAACCTGAAGTTATTTGTGGGTTTTTCTTTCCATCCCGAATTTTCCTGGCACTGAAATTCATGTTGGTCTACCTGACCGTGGCTTAGTTTCGACAGAATCCCTAAATATTTATTAGAGTTTGAACACTGATGATTGGAATTCTTTTGGAAATCTTTTTCCTGTTTTATAAATTTCAACTACATTCTCCCGTAAATCTCTTGATCATTCTTTTGCTTTCCCCATGTCACAGAACCCAGCAACGTCAGTGCAGCACTGGATGAGACATGTAGGGGTCTGTCAGGAGCCCAGAAACTCACTAACGTTTTAGACACAAACACATACACTGATTACAAGCAAACATATCATAGGTGAGAATGGTTACCTTTAGGAGCCATTTAAACCCGTGTGAAAACCTGCAGGGTATCATAGTGAGTTAAAAAGAGCAAAAATAATTGTTTGATGATAAATGGCTTCACCCAACCACTAACCATAAGAGAAAGAAAAGTTTTTTGTATTATCATTCATATTCTCTGAAAAATAGCCAAAAACACAATCACAAATTCTGGCAGGGTATGTAAACTTATGAGCACAACTGTATGTATACAGGTATGTGTTGATGTGACAATGTAGTTATATAAGGTCTCCGTGTATGGGACTGGGGCTTACAAGGGGTTCAAGTTTGCATTCCTAATATAGATAGTGTACAAATATGAACAGTAGTATTATGTTAGGTTTTAAAAAAGCATGAAATAAAAAGATGAGAAAGAAAAGAAAATAATTGCTAATTTCTAAACCTGTCCATCCTAGTCACTTTTAAGTGCAGTGGTAAATATGCAGTCCACCACTGCAGCTGCATACATGTAGTAAAATCATTTATTTTTACTGAAAGGAATTGAAGTCAGGATACTCAAAGCAAACTCACCTTAAAAACAAAACATTCCCCTGTGCCAAAGAAGCTTAATTTGTTGCCTCCTCTCTTCCGCTCCTCCCAGTCTGTGGACAGGAAGGCTCCACATACCTGAGGGAGGAAAAAAAAACACTTGATTTGCTCATATGCATTGGCTTCTGTAAAATACTGTCCATCTGCTTTATGCCAATGTGTCACCTATGTGACACCTATGAAATTTTGACCTTCAATATAGGTCAATATAGACGATGCTACACCACATACTGCATCCTTCACATAAGCTTGGCTTCATAGGAGAAGAGTCCAGGTGCTGAACTGGCCTGCCTGCAGTCAAGATCTTTCACCAAAAGAAAACATTTGGAGCATCATGAAACAAAATAATCTGGCAACAAAGGCTGAGGGCTGTTGAGCAGCTAGAATCCTGCATCAGACAAGAATTCCTTTCCTAAAACTCCAGTAACTGGTCTCCTCACTTTCATGATATTTACAGACAGTTGTTAAAGAAGAGGGGATAAATTTTTTTTTTTCATGAAATGGTAAGATGTCTCAGTTTCAACATCTGATATGTTGTTTATGTTCTATTGGGAATTAAATATGGGTTTATGAGATTTGCAAATTATTGCATTCTGTTTTTATTTACATTTCACAGAGTCTCTTTTTTGGAATTGGGGTTGTAGATGTATTACATGTGACCATGTGATACATCTGACCAGTTCAGTTTGAATATCTGGAAAGCGTAATTCACAGGAACACTGCTGAACCTTGTTGGAAACCTGAATGGAAAGAAAACTTACATGTTTATATTTTTATTCTTTGTTTCCCTAGACCAGAGGATTAGCCCAAGGGTGAATTTTAACACGCTTCTTTTTTATGTTCTACACTATTAACTGTTCGAGTATAGTCGTTTCAAAATTAGGGCTGTGAATCTCTCCGAGGACATTCTGATTTACTATATATCTAGTATGTATGTAATGATTTTATGCAACTCTTATCTGATGTAGACATTCATTTTCAATTACAAATTAGAATAAAAGAAATATATCACTGCCTATTTTCAAATACAGTCATATGTCAAAAGACCAGATAATCCTGTTTTTCTTTTGATTACATATGAATAATTTCAGAACTACCTACCTGTTTTTGAGTTCATTAAGGCACAGTTAACAAAAACCTGAGGCCGAATGTATAAACAAACATTTCTGACATACACTTTTGACAAATTTTGTCAAAAAAAGGCTTAGCTTCTTAGCCAAAAATTTCAGTTTATTAACTTTGCAAAGCCTCTCTAACACAAAGAACAAACAAAAATTATTTTACTAGTTTACTAACTTTACTGAGATGAAATAGTATCCAAATAAACCTTACGTCTTCATCCTGAAGTCTTAAGTGTTTCAGCCCAATCATTTGGACTTTAGAAATAAGGGAACAGCACAGTATGATAAAGATTAAATATGAAGTCTTGCTAGCAAAGCATGTCTCTTACATTAATCTTTTACATAAGTTTGAATTGTGCATTAATATTGATACAGTGGTCTCCATATCCATGTATTTGAATATTGGTTCCCTGTTATACTCCTAATGACAATACATAATCAAGTATGCAGAACTGACACATGGTTGACTACACTGTGAGCACCCCCTACACTGAGTACCCGCCTGAGACACCAACACTCACTTTAAGTGAAGTCATGGCTGGCTGGCTACTGTAATGGAAAATCCTATATCTAACCGTATTTTCAATATATCTGTATCAACATTTTTATATGTTTCGCTTTTGAAAATGTCCTGCCTAGCTCATGTGCAGAAACTCACATACACATGAAGTCCCCAACTCTTCATTTGTCAGCTAGACATTTTGCTTCATTATAACCAACAAGAAATATGAGTGTGAACTTGGACAATTGCCGCTTCCCCAACAGGGATGTGTAATGCTTGCCTCCCGTATTTTCATCTTTCTACCCTCCAATTGATTTATTTTGGTCTTACTTGCTTCTGCCTTTTATGGACATACAGCCTCCTCTTGTGTAACAATTTTTTGCCTATAAGAAGCTGTGATACATTTCACTTCTCTGAACTCCTTTGCAGACCACCTTGTGTTCTGTAAACCTGTTCCTTCTGCAGAATAAACCATAAAAGACACCTGGTGGACTCTCAAAACTCTTTGTATTTCTATCTCATCCAGGAACACACAAACACTACATATCTTAAAGACACACTGACAAAGTTAAAGACTGCACCACTGTTCTTTGTATTTCAATTTACCTTTTAAAGACTCGGTTGCAATCGGTGTATGTCTTGCTATAGATTTCTTACATATACTGTAGCACTTCTAAGGCTATGATAGCTTAAGTGTGAGTGAATGAGTGAATGGCAAAAACTGTCATCAAGACTAGAAAAGTGTGAATACAGTCCATTTACCGTTAAAATGTCAAAAGGAATGACAGAGAGAGCCATCTACAGTATGTGTATGTTACTCACGTCACCATCTGTGGTCCGGATAAGGAGCAGAGTAGGTTCATACCCTTCACAATGTGAGTAGAATCTGTAGCAAAAGTAAATGAATTAATACATGGCAACTCACTTGATCAACATCTTTTTGCTCATGTGTAGGTTTTGTCACAGGTTCACTTTTGGTCAAAGGCATTCTTTTGGTGCTTCTGGCTTTTATGGCTTGCAGCTTTGCTTTAAAGCTGTAGTTTGTAACTTTTAAATAGAAGCAAATGTGTGTTACATTCAAACCTTTGTCAAATGATGACCAATATTAATTTGCGCCTTTGGGGGCATTCCTGTACTGTGTGACAGCATCATACAGCAGCACTTTGGCTGAAAACATCAAGAAGCACCCACGGAAAGTTTCAGAATTGAATTCTACTACTAAAATAAACCCAAACATTCATCAAGACATCATAATTGTATTTTTATCACCATCATGATTATGGCTTCTCTTGAACATGATCAATCACAGTTGCAGCCATTTCTTTTACCACACAGGTCCAATTAAGTTTCCTGGATGCAGTCTGGACAAGTAAGGCGCCATATTTACAAGATCAGAAGACAACACCACTTTTTGTGAATGCATGGGTGAGAGTGGGCAAAAAATTTGGTCATAGATCATAAAGTTAGGGCTCTATCTTGGACCCAGTGCAAAGCGGCACACAGCTTTGCAGTTGAAAGATTCAAGCATGTAAGCCCATGTTGTATAGGTAGTAAATGCACATGCACCCATCAGTGCACCATCTCTTACTTGGTTTTTACTCAGGAATTAAATTTGTTTATGATGATTGAATAACCAATCTGTAAAATGAATTTTAATGTGTAACATTTTGTTTTTATTTTGACAAAAAAATAGATTGTTAATATGGGCTTCCACTCTACTTTGCAGTCCAATAGTTCACCCATTCACCTGGGTGTTTTTCTGTGTGTCTGTGACATGGACGTAAAGATGGCATTACATTAATCAGTGCAAAGTACAAGCCCAAGAATCCTACATCAGACAAGAATGGGACAGCATTCCTTTCCTAAACCTCCAACAACTGGTCCCCTCACTTCTCAGACATTTACAGACAGTTGTTATAAGAAGAAGGAATGCTACACAATGGTAAACATGGCCCTGTTCCAACTTTTTTGAGATGTGTTGCTGCCAACAAATTCAAGATGAGCTAATATTTTCCATGAAATGGTAATATGTCCCAGTTCTAACATCTGATATGTTGTTTATGTTCTATTGGGAATACAATATTGGTTTATGAGACTTGCAAATTATTGCATTTTGTTTATATTTAAATTTTACACATCATCACTTTTCTGGAATTGGGGTGGTATAATAAATGTTGTGTTTATAAAGTCTAACAATCCAAGAGACTTCTTCATTTCTATACTGGAGGCCTCTCGAAAGAAATATGAAACATCTTCAAGAAAACTCAAGTTTGTCCATATACAGTATCTAGACTTCAGAGAAGGAAAATATTTGCCACCTTCATCTCCCTTGAGGAAATTTTTTTATTTTTTTGGCAGTAATGCAATGTGATTTTGACTCTGTAGAGGGCAGGACAAGACACGATAATGGCAGCATGACAGCTGAATGTACCTGTTTAGGCTGCAACCATGGTTAGAGGTGGTGAAGAGGAGCTTTGGTTGGCACAGGGCAAAACGCTCAGGGATCCAGGACCAGATGTCCCGCATCTCCTTGACACTGACAATCTCAGAGGAAAATGTGTCTGGGTTAAGTGCCAGCAGCATGTTCTGCCTGAAGGTGCAACAAATATACAGACACAGAGAGATGCAAAGGTACACAATAAGATGCAAATCACAGGGCTAGTGGTGCATAAACCATTAAAATGATTTAAAATTCATTTGATATATTACCATGGTGCATGAAAACCAAAGTGCAACTGTAACACCGCACCCATTCTCAGTGTCAATATGTAATAACATTGTAATATATGTGGAGAGTAACATGGAGAACAGAACCCACCTAAAACGACTAAAGAATGAATGTAGCAAACACAGAAGTGGAGTGCAGAACAAATGGATGACGATAGAGGAAAAAGTGTGGCCCAAACCAAACAAAGAGGAAACAAGAACATGATGGGTGATATTGTTGCAAGAATTAATTCAACTATTTACCAATGCATGCCAGTTAAAAAGCTTAATAGAACCATTGAGGAAAATGTGAGGTAATGTACTGTACTACAATTAATCTGCGTCTATGAAAGGGTTTGGGATGTACTATATTTGTGATTATTTTTAACAAAATCATCTAAGATGATATTAGATTATTTAACTACTTAAACATTACATTCCTCTCCTAATTAATAATTTATTTATTTACATTCCTAATTATTAATTTAGGAACTTGCACTTAATCAAGCTCTACCAAAATAAAAGATGTATAGTGAAATACATTAATCTCATTATCATGTGCAAGATTCTTAGGTACCTGCATGATATGGTATGTATGCAATGGATTAGACAAAGCAAAGTCACTGAAGTCCAATAAATGCAAATTGATTTTAAATAAAATTAAACAAAAGACAGTCACACTTCACCACATAAAAATCATAATATTGACTGTACCGTTTCTGTCTGACAGTGATTCCCTTCTGCTGCAAAGACTTTTCATTTGTCAGCTGCAGCAAAGTGATCTCCTTACGGCTGAACAGACGAATGGAGAAGGCTTTCTCTAGCAGCTTCTCAGGTGTGATGGTGGAGGCAATGCCCTTGATAAAAGCCCGAATGTCTTCCCTGACTTTGCTTGAATCTTGCTGCTGCTGGTTGGCCAGCGGTCCTTGGACTCCAAGTTTATGCTTGCAATAGAACTTGAGCAGGGCTATGGCCACACGGTAAAGAACTTTGTAACCCTCCACTAGGTAGACATCACAAACTCTGACTACATGGCTAAAAGGCAGGTCACCAAACACCCAGCGTTGCCAGTCTGAGTAAACGTCCGCCACATTGTGGGCTGTAGCTATAATCAGTTTGTGGGCAGCTGTGCAATACTTGTTGGCTAGGTCACCAAAGGTCATGCAGCTAGACTCATAGGCCTGGAAAGTCTGGTCCAGCAATCGCTTGCCTGGCTCATTGCAGGCCAATATGCGACTGACATGCTCAAAACACTGAGCTTCACTTACACTGAAGTGCAGGAGCAAAGAGGTAACGGCTGGAAGTGATGGGCAGTGGGAGATATCTGGAAATTGACCAGCGATGCAGTTTATAACCTGATGGGCTGAGGCTACTGCCTCAACTTTCAGGCAGTACTGCGGCACAGGACTTCCATCCACAAACTCTGGAAGGGCAATGTGGGAAGAGGGTTTCTTAGTGGCTGCCTTTCCCATGATGTCAAGATATACTTCTGCATCTGGAGTAACTGTACGGCAGGGAATGCCTTTGATGAGCTGCTGGTAGACTTGTGCCCGTAGTTTGTGGTTTTTGGCCCAGTAACCTTGCCGAGCCATGGCCTTGAATTCCTTCAGGTCTTTACAGTCTACCTTGCTGGGGCCACTGGTCTTTGTCAGATCCCCCATCTGATTCCAGTCCACAAACATGCCATAGTCATCCTCAGCCATGGTGGAAGAAACTAGCTGGACTGCTAGAGTAGGAAGAGGAGGAGGATTGCTCTGGGGTTTAAAATGTCTGTCCTCCACACAGCAGATCACCAGCCTATTGGTCTTGATTGCCCATATCGTTTACTGAAAAACACAGTGAGAAAAAAAAGTTTATGATGTGAGACATTATTCACATTAGCATCACCAGAGCATTACCAGACTTCAACATATAGAAAGAAGAATATGTTCTAAAATCCTTTGAATGTAGAAATATTAATATTTATTAATTAGTTATTTCTAAGAGCTTAACAGCACATCATGTTCATTGCTGGCACCTAGACCACATAAGTTTACTAGTTAATGCAAATACTGGGAAGGAACACAATAAAGAAAGGGTATTGTACAGTAAATCCATACTGTAAAAAAAATAAAAACAATTTTCACTGATTAGATTTCTGATCTTTGGATGGAAAAAAGGATACATCATGCATCTAAAGAGAAAATCAATCTGATAAACAAATGAATTACTTGAATGGAATGTATGGCAAGGCTATCTTAGTGATACCATATGACAGACACAAACCCACAACAGAAAACATTTGATGCTAAAATATACAGTGCTGTGCATAAGTCTTAGACCACCACCAGCTTTGTTGTTTTTATGTCAATTTTGTGATCATTGGCGTTTAGATTGAAAAGATGTGACTAAAAGTCAGTCTTATACTATATGATCAACCTGTCAATGAGTTTAACATGTGCAACAAGTGTATGTAATGCTCAAAAATATCTTAAGTAAACCAGGTATAATAGACCTTTTTCACAGCAGCTATTTGTTGGCATGAAATAGTAGGAGAAACATAGGTCTTACCAATAACATTAGGGTTCCATTCCAGGTTTTAAAGAGCCATGGTTGTGTTATTATTCAAGTATAAATGTAGGTCACACTAAATATTTGATATTATAGAAGCATTTTTGTTGTTTGTTTTTTTTCTGAAAAAGATGTTATTTTCAAACTGCATACATGTTTCTCGATATTTTCAGGATATGTTCCAATAAAGTGATTGAGAAATAATTGTACAGTATGGCCATTATAGCATTGCTAAAACAACAAATCTAATGGTGGCCTAAGACACAGTACTGTACCTCCAAATGTAATTAGTTAGTTAGTAATGTAAGTTTGATATTGAAGTATTTTAACTTAAGTTTGTAGTGGTCAAGCAAATGCTGCTTCACTCACTCACTGATATTCACTGGTGCCTAATCCGAGCTAAAATAGGGTGAAAGGCAGGTCGCCAGTCCATTGCAGTACCACACATAGAGACAAACCATCCACTCGCACATTCACACCTATAGGCAATTTAGAGTGGCCAAAAGGACTATGTGTATATCTGCACACATGGGGAGAACATGCAAACTCCATGCAGTAAGGCCCTTTTCCAACCAGGTCGCGAACCCAGGTATTCCTGCTGCAAAGACAAGAGTGCTAATCACTGCAAAACAATGTGGCCTCTAATGCTTCACTATAGATATAATTGAAAAACAGTCATATCGTTTCTGGGCAGGACTAATCCACAGGACACAGAGAGATAGACTTTTCAGTCAGAGATCATTTGCAAGACACTGAAAATGGCAGACACAAAATTATTACATCATTGTAAACTGCTGTCCACCGTGTCACACAAAGGCTAAGTGAAACACTGGATGTATTTATGTTGACTTTACAGGGAGATTACTTAAAGAGAAAGTACTATATTTATAATCATCTCTGCTCACATTCAACCAAAAGCTGCAAAACATTTCACATCACAGATGGACAATGAGCCAAAATATACTGCAAAGCAACACAAGTGTTTTTGAATGTTATGAAATGCAATGTTTTTCAATGACCAAGTTACTTTCTGAGCCCCTGAAAAAGGACAACACTGTTGCTGAATGGTTAGTGTGATCATTCTTTTGTTCAGTCCCTCAAATTAAAGCTGAGAGTCCACTGACTTAGTGTCTTTGGCCAAATATACATACTTAACTGTATGTAGATGAATATCCAGGAGATAGGGCAAAGAAAAGCCCAGATGCCACTAACGTTATGCCTCAGGTAATACAACACTTAAATATTAGAAGGTGCTAATGCACATAATCCAGTGTACAAAAGTAGACTGTGTTTGATCTATGTGGAAACATTGTGTTCTTCAATGTTTGCACTGCTAATTTGGTCAAAACCCTTCAAAAAACCTTGAAAAACCTAACTATGTTTCACTTAAGTGCAAGTTAGATTTCAAATCAAACATTTATAATATACTGTTGGTGTACTTGAACACACGTAAACAATTTTGCAAACTGCAAAAGTTAAAGAGTCGAGCAAATGATAAATACATGAGAAAACATAAATAAATGTTTGCTCAGTTAAATAATGTACTAACTGAGGAGATAGCAAATAACACGCTAGAGGGAGTCAATGCACACTGTTTATAATCTAATCCAGGCTTCAGCATAAACAGCATAGGTAGCTTTAGCTAGCCGCGAGCTCGTCCTGTCAGTACCAACAGAGCTAAAAACTACCCGCCGGACATAAAGTAAAATGACACACAAGGCAATGACTGTGCGAATACAACACAGCACAGCAAAATTCCATAGCAAATGTTGCTGCAGCAGGCAGTTAACATGGATGTATACCAGTCATGGATTCATTTAGTCCGAAATTGTCCAACAGTCCTCCAGTTGATTCGTATGGAGATATTTCAGCTGGAGTTTGTGACATGACGGTGCATTTAGAGTCTGTCAGAAAAATGCTGAATAGCTGACATAGCTAACATTAACTGACATGATTCTTACCTGGACATGAGCTGGGCTGCCTGAGCTGATCTGCCTTGAGACAAGAAACCGCAGTCACAAAGATTTGAGCATGCGCAGTGCACTTGAAAACATGTCCCCCGTATCCCATGCCATATAACGTATATGTAAACCACGCCCATCAGCATTCGTAGCAGTCACGTGTCAAAGGGGAAGGAGAATCCAGACCTGCACGCTATCCTCGTGATATAGCTAAATTGTATAAATCATAAATACAAACTTAACAAAAGGGTGAAAAAAGGAAAAAAAATGATAAGAAAAAAGCAAATAATACAGAGAATGAGGGGGGACACAAAACATTATGCCTACTCTATATACCACCACACAAGGTAGTACAATATATTTTATAAAATGCAATTGAAGGCGTGAGAGGAACCTACCATTGCACCCATTTTCTTACCACACCCATCTTCTACTTCCCACCCCCACTTGAAGGCAAGACTCATTATGGCATGGTGTAAAACTGTGTAATAAAACTGTATCATAAAACTGTATGAATATCCCTTGACACTTATATCCAAATGTGCTTCAGTCTAATCCACTCCAATGCAATCCTACTTTATTTATGAAGCACTTTAAAAACAACAGCTGAAACAAAGTGCTGTACAGTAGAGATAAATAAAATAAACTACTGAAAAATACTACCTAAAAGACCTAAAAAACAAACAAACAAGATAGACAAAACAATACAACACCAAAGAGAATGCATATATATATATATATATTGTTACTGATTAATAATATATTATTATCAATAATTAATTAATTAATTATTATTATTATTATTATTATTATTATTATTATTATTATTATTATTATTATTATTAATAATAATAATAATAATAATAATAATAATAATAATAATAATAATAATAATAATAATAATAATAATAATAATAATAATAATAATCAAAACTGGATCTGGATAGTACTGAGTTACAGTAATCTAACCTCGATGTAACAAAAGCATGAACTAGTTTTTCAGCATCCAGCAAGGATGAAATGTTTCTAATTTTCATAGTGTTCCGCAGGTGGAAGGAAGCTGTTTTGGAAATTTGTTTAATATGTGAGTCAAATGATATATCCTGGTCAAAAATAACTCCAAGGTTCCTTACAGTGGAACTGGACGCAATGGTGATATCATCTAAAGTGACCATATGGTCAGAAAGTTTGTCGCTAAGGTGTTTAGGGCCGAGTTTAATAACATCAGTTTTGTCTGAGTTTAGAAGTAGGAAGTTAAAGGTCATCCAGGACTTGATGTCTTTGAGATATTCCTGGAGTTGAACAACCTGATTTATTTCTTCCTGCCTCATTGATAAATAAATTTGTGTATTATCTGCATAACAATGAAAGTGTACGTTGTGCTTTCTAATAATGTTCCCTAAAGGAAGCATAAATAAGGTAAAAAGTATAGGCCCAAGAACTGAGCCCTGTGGAACTCCATAATTAACTTTGTCTGCAATGAGTCATTGTCATTAACGTTCATTATGTCATTATGTACAAACTGGAATCTATCAGATAAGTATGAGTGAAACCAGCAGAGGGCAGTACCTGAGAGCCCCAAAGTCTGCTCCAGTCTTTGCAGTAGAATTTTATGATCAATGGTGTGAAATGCAGCACTAAGATCTAACAGGACAAGTATAGAGACTAGACCATTATCTGAGGCCAAGAGGAGGTCGTTGGTAACTTTAGCCCTAGTAACTTTAACTAGGGCTGTTTCTGTGCTATGGTGTAGTTTAAATCCTGACTGGAAATCTTTAAACAGCCTGTTACTGTGCAGATATTCACATAATTGATTCGCAACTGCCTTTTCTAGTATTTTTGAAATGAAAGGAAGATTTGATATTGGACGATAATTGGCTAAAACATCTGGGTCGAGGGTAGCTTTTTTAAGAAGGGGCTTAATAACTGCAACTTTAAAAGCTTGGGGTACATATCCAGTTAATAGGGAAAGATTAATTTGATTTAATATGGAGCGATAAATTAATGGAAGAACATTTTAAACTGTTTGGTGGGGATGGGATCTATGACAGGTTGATGGTTTTGATGAGGATACTAGTGATGTTAATTCTGGAAGATCTATAGGGAAGAAACTGTGTATCTGTATATCTGGTGCTTCTAAGGTTATTGTGCTAGAACTTCTCTCATTACCACTAGGAGAGAAGAGGTGGTCATTTTTTGCTCTTATTGATGTTATTTTATTCACAAAGAAATTCATGAAGTCATCACTGCTCAGTGTTAAGGGAATAGACGGCTCAGTAGAGCAGTGACTCTGTGTCAGACTGGCTACAGTGCTGAACAGAAACTTTGGATTGTTCTAGTTTTCTTCAATTAAAGAAGAATAATATGCTGCTTTAGCTTTATGAAGGGCTTTTTATAAGCTACAAGACCATCTTTCCAGGCTACATGAAATTCCTCTCGATTAGTGGAATGCCATTTTCTTTCTAATCTATGTAAAGCCTGTTTAAGACAGCGAGTATGGGAGTTAAACCATGGTGCTACTCTCCTCTGATTCATCACTTTCTTTTTCAGAGGGGCAACACTATCTAATGTAGTATGCAGTGAAGCTGCTGCATTATCAACAAGAATATCAATGAAAGTGTGGACTGACTAACTCTTCTTCTGTTAAATGATGATTTATTTAATTTTGTTGGCCAGGGGACAAACACAGTCTCTATGGGCTTTTGAGGAGGTGACTGCTTGAAAAGAAGCACAGAAGAGCGTGTAGGACTGCAACTCTGTCTGGTCTCACCTCTGGACTGTCATGGTGTTGGAGTTCTAATAAACTTTGCTATATTTCTAGATAAGAGACAAACAATAAAACACAAACAATAAAAACTGGTAAAATCAATGTAAAAATGGGTTTTAAGACACTTTTCAAATACAGACAGAGAAGGGGCCTGTCTAATATGTAAAGGAAGATCAAGGCGTAGCAACAGAAAAATATCTGTCCCCTATTAGCTTTCATTTAGACTTAAGTATCTGTTGGAGCAACTGATCAGTTGACCTCAAAGATCGGACAGGAGTGTAAGGATGAAGCAGCTCTGCAAGGTATGGTGGGGCAAGGCCATTTAAGGATTTAAAAGCAAATAGAAGAATTTTAAAATGAACTCTAAAGTGCACAGGCAGCCAGTGAAATGAGGCTAAAATGGGAGTTAAGTGTTCCCTCTTTTGTGTTCCAGTTAAAAGACACACAGTCCACAATTATATGAATAAATCTCACTAATTGTTAACTTCTTGATTTAACTAAGCTCTTACTTTATAGGTCTACAAGTCTAAAGAAACACTGTGCTCACTTTTTTTCTTTATTTCTCCCTCCAGAGTTGTGAGTCTGGTTCTGTCATGTTGGCTAGGCTGATTATTTCTTACACACATACTGTATATATAAAGTACAAAATGTCTTAATACACACATACTGCATGTGTGTACTTATGGTCATTTACACTGCTGACTATATGTCTACACTTCTTGTTTGATTAATAAATATTTGATCATACAAAAAAGAAATGCACAACTGCTACAAAAGTTACATTTTGTTGTTGGATGATGCATCTAGTGAGTCCTGTGAGCCCACAGCTGATTAAGTGGGCAGTGTGTTGTTTTTAGCATGATGCTGCCCTCTGAGCCAGGTCACATTAACTTCTCTTTTACTTCCCAGACAAATATCAGTACTTCAATGTTGAGTTATTTACCAAAAACATGACAACATTTAATGAATTAAAGCCACGAAAAGCATGCTACAGTGAAACAAAGCAAATACTCTTTTCATCTAAGGTTTAAGCTATGCTGCAGTAATCTGAGAGGTTGAAATTGCAGTTATCACAGCAGTTGATCTTCCTTGTTTATTTGCAGCGTTGATCTGTAAAATGAGTGATGGATGTGGAATAGAACCACAAGTGCTCTAGTGAGGCCAACAAACCCCATCTTTGTCCAGTGCTCAAAGCAACCACCAAAACAACTGCACAGCACATGACAGTTATTACTGTTAATTAAATTGTGAAACCATCATTTCCTCTCAGAACAACTTGAAATTTTTGCTTGATCTTGTTATTCATTAACGTGGCTGATGTTTTTCTGGTCCTCATTTAGGAGTGCATTTTAAGTTAAGTAAAATTACAGTGTAAATATGTTCTCAAGTAAAAATAAGTACTCACGGTAAAATTTACTGGTTAACTTTTTAAAATGGGGGCGTGTCTTATCTGTAGTACAAGCAAATTGCTTTTACAGAAAAACATTAGGAAAGTATATGGGTCATTTTGGTGGTTTTTTGTGGTGACATTAATCTGACTGATTACACTATCGTTGTGATAAGATTTAAAGATGTAATGGACAGTGTTTTATTTTGAATCAAAATCCAAACCATTTTGAACAAACAAATTTAGATATATGATTGTATGATGCAGACAGACACTATGTGCATGTGCTGGCCTTGTTTCTACATGTTTGTGTAAATGTTTGAGTGTGATTATGAAAGTTGAGGAAATAGGAGGGTGAGCATGATGATTTATCTGTCTGTCTGTGTGTGTGTGCTTGTTTGAGGAGACAGAGAGAAAGAGAATCTTTGTATCATTCACTCATGAGTGAATGATACAAAATGCTATAAAAGGATAGCATAATGCTAATCAAGTGATTTGAGAAATAACAACACTTATGCACCTCCTCTAGCCTCTATTTACAGCCACACAACTGCATCTATAGTATCAAGTGAGGACATGACCAATCACAGGGCAGTTCAGAGAGAGGACAGGCCATCATATTGGCTCCTCCCTTTACTGCATGTAGGCTCATTTAGTAGACAGATCATGACTCCAGCAGACAATAGATATAAAACATATCAAATCATATCTTATGTTAAATCATATCAAATTTATTCATGTATAAATCATATTATGTTTTACATAATGAAGCATCCTCTAGTTGTAGACCCTCAAGTTGGGTAATGAACAATTTGTGATGATTGGTTTAAAGGATGAGTATGGACCAAAAAAGTGGAGGAAGCCAGGTCGGTTAAAGAAGAAAAAACACAGTCTTTATTCACAAAAACAAAACCCAAATTATACTCAGCCACAGGAAAATGAACTAAAGGCGAGGAGACCGACTGGTTGGCTGGGCAGAGATACCCGAGGAGAACTGGAAGGGAAAGAATGCAGCATTAAAAGTGAGCAGGCAAAAACACGACATGAGGTGTGAGCAGAGAAAACCGCAGGTCTGACTAGTGCAGTTACCACTCTAGGAGTGAGACACGCCGACACCTGCAGCAACAAGGACCAAAGCATAAGAAGACAGGAGAGGTGATCAGGCAACGAGCTGCAGGTGCGGGGGGAGGAGACTCCGCCTGGCTACACAGTCAAGTCTCCTGAAAAAACCAAACACAAAAACCAACTCCACAGGAAATATAAATCTAAAGAAAATAAAAGTCAGGAAGCAATGTGGACCTGGACACTGACACAATTACCTTAATCTAGAGATTTGTTGCTGTTGTTTTGTCCTCATCTGTGCTTGTGGATTCACCTGGAAATAAGATGTGGCCAGAGTTACTCCACCATCGCCATGCAGAAGTGAAGCGAGGTAAAGGAAACCCACTTCTATATCCAGTAGATTCCAGATTCCAGTAGTGTCCCCGCTACAAAGCCATGGACAGCTTGCTGCTACTGCCTGAAGAGCGCCAAATGGCCCCTCCGTCAGCTCCGCAACTCAATGGCCAGTTAGCCGGACGTCACAACTGATTAAAAACACACACACTCATCTTGCCCAGCTCACAGCAAGAGGCATTATGTCTAGGAAGACATAGTTTAGTGTTCTAATTTCAATCACTGTGTTTGAACGTATTGGTAGGGCTGGGCGATACGGCTGAAAAGCATGTCACGATATAACTATATACTTTTGTTACATCAAGATTAGATTATTGTAACTCAGTACTATCTGAGTGCTATAGACTATAGACTATTGAGTATAATGCACTCACACTCACTCCCTCACACTCAGCGTATGAATATGACTTAATTATGTCCCATTAACCTTATTTCTGTTTGTGTCCTTCCTTCCCTCCTCTCTCTCTCTCTCTCTCTTTCTGTCCTCATCTTGCAGGCTGCAGGATCCAGATCCAGTTTTGGTAATATTATTATTATTATTATTATCACTAACAATAATACTACTGTCATTATTATTATGCTTTGATTAAAAATTAATCAGTATAATTTCTTATCGAGCCCACGGTTGGTGTAGTGGTTAGCACTCTTGCCTTTGCAGCAAGAGGTCCCGGGTTCACAACAAGGGGCCTTCTGCAAGGAGTTTGCATGTTCTCCCCGTGGTGCGTGGGTTATCACCGGGTACTCCGGCTTCCTCCCACAGTCCAAAAACATGCAGATTTGGGGACTAGGTTAATTGGACACTCTAAATTGCCCGTAGGTATGAATAGTGAGTGAGTGAGTGAGTGAGTGAGTGAGTGAGTGAGTGAGTGAGTGAGTGAGTGAGTGAGTGAGTGAGTGAGTGAGTGAGTGAGTGAGTGAGTGAGTGAGTGAGTGAGTGAGTGAGTGAGTGAGAGTAATTTCTTATCAATAATCTCTGCTGCTGCTTGTATAAATGACACCGTAGTTCTATAAACATGACATAACTGATTCTAAACTTGATACAACTGTTGTATATTTGCTCCTGGCCTCTCTCTTCTGTCTCTCCCTCACCTCCCTCTTTTTCCTTTCTCTTCCCCCTTTCTGTCTCCCACCTCTCCTTGAGGCAGATGACCGCACATCTTTGAGTCTGGTTCTGTCAGAGATTTCTTCCTGTTAAAAGGAAGTTTTTTTCTCTCCACTAATGCCTAGTGCTTGCACATGAACAGAGCCTTGAGATAATGTATGTTGTGATTTGGTGCTATACAAATAAAATTGAAATGAATAGCTAGTTCACATTGATCGATATGAAGAATTATTGATATTAAATTAAGGAAAGAGATAAAAAAAATATAAACACTTTTATTTTAAACGTAACAGCTTTTTTAATCACTTTAGTTATCAGTCAGAACACACAGAGGAGAACAGAACTATCAACACAACCATAAAAACACATTTGAATAAATAAATGTATACAAGACAGTATATAAAATAAAATTCTGCCATCTGAGAACAGAAATATCAACACAACCACGAAAACACATTTGAATAAATAAATGTATACAAGACAGTATATAAAATAAACTTCTGCCATCTGAGGACTGGACGACACTGGCTTAAGCAAAGAGACATGGAATGTGGGGTGAACCTTGAGATCTCGTGAGGAGAGCCAAACTTTCTGCCCGGGAGTTTAGTTAGGTGCAGGGTAATGTGATGGTCAGCTCTGCGTTGGTTTCTGGCAAATGTGAGCAGGAGAGCTGCCCGAGCCTCCCTTGAGAGTTGCCCGAGCCTCCCTCCAGAGCCGGTGGCAGCGTCTGAGATGGTGCTGAACAGAGGGCACCGCCAACTCTTCTTACTGTGAGGAAAATAAGGGGGGTTGGAAGCCACAGCTAGCCTTAATGCTAGCTTTATGCATTAGTCTAATGTCATCCCCTGATGGTTTAAAGATTCTAAGAAATTCTCATTTGTACAACACAGTGTTTAAACTTCACACTCTCTCATTGTATGTGTATCAGCGGTCTCTTCAGGATGATGTAACCTCTTCACTAACAGAAAAAGGGAAGTTCCATATGCCACACACATGAATTTATGAGCTCACACCACCTACACTGCACTGGTCATGTTTTATATGACTCAGACCAACTTTTTGAGCAACAGTTTCTTTTACTGACGTACATGACACATTTTTCTAAAATGTTTTGGATTGATCAATTTTGTGCAGTTTCCATAGATTTAACTCCTGATCAGACTCCACTCTTTAAAGTGCTTAATTCATTTCCTCATGTCTGTCAGGGTCCGGCTCCACACGCCTCCTGTCTTTATTTGTCATGTTTTCCATTTCCTGTGCAACCCTGTCTCTGCCTTGTAGTTTCAGGAGGCTTGACTGGGCATCCGGGTGGAGCCTCTCCCTGCACACCTGCGACTCATCATCACCTGATTACCTCCCTACCCTTAAAACCCCTGCTGTTTCCTGTGGCTCTTGTCAGCGCATCTCACAGTGTCCGCGGTATCACGACCGACACACCTCTGAACTAGGTTTTGCCATTTTGAAAGACATTACTCTAATCACCTGTTTTTTCCCCTTTCAGTGCGCCTGTTCCGGGAGACTTCACTCCAGCCAGCCAGCCAGTCTCCTCGCTTTTCGTTTTTTATTATTTGGCTAAGTAGTTCGTGCCTTTTTGTTTTTTTGTAAATAAATTGTTAATTTCTCCTTTTTAACTATCCGGCTTCCGCTCCTTACTTGGGTCCATACATGTCCACAGTAAAAACATAACAGTACGCGCTGACCAGAATTGGACAATGGACTCTATGGAAGCCGCAGCGCTAAGACAAACACTCGCCGCTCAGGAAGCTGCTGTCTCCCGACACGAGCAGGTGTTAGGCGATATAATGGACGCAATCCGGACACTTTCAGCCAGCATCACGCATCTGACGCAGAAGCCGTTTGATGCGGCGGCTCTCCCGATAGCTCCTCCGACGCCGACAGCTGCCTTGCTGGACACACCGCCGCTGCCTACACCGTCTGTGGTGCCCCAGCCCTCCCGTGAACCACCCATACCCACCCCGGGCCACTAATATGGACAGGTAGGAGCGTGCAAACGCTTCCTCTGGCAGTGCAGACTTATTTTTCAGTTACAGCCAAGCACGTATTGTTCTGATAGCTCCCATATAGCTTTTGTGTTTAACCTGGCTCGAAACAAGGCTACTGGATGGATAAACTTGTTATGGGAATCTGACTCACCTGTACTTGATTCTTACGATTCCTTTTCCGAGGAGATGATAAGAGTTTTTGATACGCCGTTTAAGGATAGCCACTCCGCTGCCAAGTTGCTAATTCTCAGACAGGGAGACCGCTCAGCAGCTGAATACTCCATAGACTTCCGCATTCTCGCAGTTGAGAGCGGTTGGAACGAGCCAGCCTTATTAACCCCTTTTTCCAGGGGGCTAAATGATGAAATTAAAGATGAGTTAGTCAATGATAAGCTTGGCTGTCCGCATACACAATAGACTCAGAGAGAGACGCAGGGAGTGTAGGAGTCCCAGATCACCTTTTTCCCGGAGCTCTTTTTCCAGGCTTCCCCTCGCCACGTCGCCCGTTCCTGCTGTGCCTCTGGATCCTACTCCGACCGTCCAGAGTAAGCTGGACCCATGCAGCTGGGTCTTCCTCTCGACGAACAACTAAGGAGAATCCGCCTCGGACTTTGCCTTTACTGTGGACGTTCTGGACAACTTCGACGGACCTGTGATGTCAGACCCGCTAGGGGGCGCTCTCCGGGAGAGAGGAGAATCCAGGTGAGCCAAACCAACTCTGAACCCCTCTCCTCCAAACGGTTACATTTAGATGGCACACTTTTTCACTTGGGCACGTCACACTCACTTAAGGTGCTAATTGACTCCGGAGCAGACGAGAACTTTATTGACTCGGTGACTAGACTAGGTATACCTCTGACTCCCGTGACTCCTCCTCGCACTGTCTGTGCTATATACAGTTCTTCCCTGCCACCTATTAAGTTGCAAACTAAACCTCTCTCCCTGTTATTGTCTGGAAATTACCACAAATTAATTTCTTTTCTGTTAATTCCTTCGCCCTCTACCCCCCATAGTGTTAGGACTCCCTTGGTTAAGGTTGCACAACCCTCACCTTGATTGGGTCACACCCTCTATAACCAGTTGAAGCAACTGTTTTCATCAAATTGGACTTACGGAACACATTCCACCTCATACGCATCAGGGAGGGAGACGAGACTAGCAAGATTGAGGCAGTTACCAACTGGCCCCCTCCGCAGCTGCAGCGCTTCCTGGGGTTTGCTAACTTTTACTGCCGGTTTATCCAGGGGTACTCCAAGGTGGCCTCTCCCCTGACCAGGCTGACCTCTGCCTCACTCCCCTTCTGCTGGACCACCGAGGCTGACTCCGCCTTCCGGACCCTAAAGGATCTTTTCACCAAGGCACCTGTCCTTGCTCTTCCTGACCCAAGCCGTCAATTCATCGTGGAGGTCAACGCCTCGGACTGCTGGATTGGAGCCGTACTCTCCCAGAGGGATCCTCAGGACCTTAAACTTCACCCGTGTGTTCTTCTCCCGCAAGCTTACATCAGCAGAGGCCAACTACGACATTGGTAATCGGGAGCTTCTGGCAGTGGTGGCCGCTCTTCAGGAGTGGAGGCATTGGCTGGAGGGGGTTGAGCAGCCTTTCCTTGTCTGGACTGACCACAAGAACCTGGCGTACCTGCGTTCAGCCCAGAGGCTGAACTCCTGACAGGCCCGATGGGCCTTATTCTTGGGGCGGTTCAACTTCACACTCTCGTACCGGCCCGGGACAAAGAACGCCAAGCCTGACACCCTTTCCAGGGTACACGACCCGGTCCTCCTGGAGGATTCCGACCGTCCGATCCTGCTTCCTGTCTGGTTGGTGCCACTCCCTGGGACATTGAGAGGGTGGTCCTGGAGGCCCAGCGGACCGAAGCAGATCCCGGCTCAGGTCCATCCAACCGTCTGTTTGTCCCTGCCTCCGTCCACTCCCAGGTCCTTCAATGGGGGCATTCATCCCGGCTGGTCTGTCACCCTGGCATCACATGCACCCTTCACTTCCTTAGGGAGAGATTCTAGTGGTCCTCCATGGCGGCCGACGTGCGGGACTTTGTGGCTGTGTGCACAGTCTGTGCCCGGGGAAAAGCCCTCCATCGGCCTCCAGCGGGTCCCCTACCATGTGTGACCCCTACTTGTGCCAAGCCGCCCGTGAGCACACATCGCCATCGACTTTGTTACCTGATTGCCTCCTTCAAATGGACAGACAGTGGTTCTAACCGTGGTGGACAGGTTTTCAAAATGTGTGCATTATGTCCCGCTGAATAAGCTGCCCTCGGCTCTGGAGACGGCCGATCTGTTAGTCCACCACGTCTTCCGCTTACATGGGATACCTTCAGACATTGTCTCGGACCGGGGGCCCCAGTTTACCTCCCAAGTCTGGCAGGCCTTCTGTAAGGCGCTGGGGGCCACGCCCAGCCTGTCTTCTGGTTACCACCCCCAGACGGTCAGTCTGAGAGAGCTAATCAGGATCTGGAGTCTGCTCTCTGGTGCGTCACAGCCCAACACCCCGCCTCCTGGAGCTTGCATCTCCATTCATGGCTTCCTATGGATACCAGCCGCCACTGTTTCCAGCCCAGGAGGAGGAGGTAGCAGTGCCTTCGGTTCGGGGCCATCTACAACGCTGCCGTTCAGTCTGGAGATCCACCAGGGCCGCACTCCTCAGGACCACCGCTCAGAACCGCCGCTTGTGAATCTATCATAACACCCTCTCAAACAAGACTCCTGCTTTTAATTCTCTTTTAGAAGTAGGCGTGATTGTGCCATGTCCTGACTCTCCAGTGCGAACTCCTCCCCGGCCAACCAACTGAATGGAGGCTTGAGCAGGATCTGCAGCGGTCTTTGCCAGAGCCCCTACAGTACTTAATCCACACTCCATCCTCTCTCAAGTTCCACCTAATGTGAGTCAGTTCGCTGTCGTTGATTTATCCAATGCTTTCAGTGTCCTTCCAGATAGTCAATATTGGTTTGCCTTTCACTTTAATGGTAAACCTGGACCAGATTGTGCCAAGGCAACACTGAGTCTCCTACCATTTACAATGCTGCACTTTGTGACAGTTTAGAGCTTCTCCAACTTTCTCTTGGCTCCGTTCTCATTCAGTACATAGATGATTTAATGATTTGTGCTCCCACTGAAAATCAGTGCTGAACTGACTCTCTGGCTTTACTCTACCCTCTCCAAATTGCAGTGGGTACAGAAAATAGTCACTTTCCTAGGTCACATCATTTCTGACCAGGGCAAAACCATATCTCCCAAACACATTGAAGCCATTGGAAGCTCATGATTGTGTACAGTGGACCCCGATGCCTATAAGTCTTTTGTTGCATTCAAAATGGCACTTCAGTCTCCACCAACTTTGGTTGTTCCTGATCCTGCTAAACCATACACACAAACAGTTGACGAACATGACGGCAAATCATGTTCATCAAAATTCCTGAAATCTGACGATAAGCCCGTTTTACACCACAATTTGTTCGCTGAAATGCTATCCTCCTCCTCCTCCTCAATGCAGTGTGCAAATGTGCTGCTCACACCAATGCCTCTGATCCTGTCTCCTGCTTAGGTGCCCTTTTTATCCCCTCTTCCTAAATTGATTGCTCCACTGTTAGTTCCTACCACTCTCTCTGCTCTGCAGTCCTCATCCACTCCTGAGGAGCGCCATGTCTGGTCTCTCAGCGGCTGCACCTTTTCTAATGATGTGTGGTATGGCCCAAATGGCAATTCTTCTTCTTCTTCTTTCCTCATGTTGGGGACAACACTTATTGGCAATAATTTGATTGTTAATAATAACTAAATAAATATTATAATAATTAAAATAATTATTTATTAATTAAATATTTTTGAAAAATCAATTAAATATCAATTCTGGGCACCACCCTGAAAACGGGAAAAACAATCAATTTATGCCTTTAAAATCAGTCTACACAATCACTGTAATTGACTATAATATCTGCTGATATTACAATTAAACAGTATTGAAGTAATGAATCAGAGCACTGGCTCTCTCAACCCCCATTTGTCACAGCATACATGCACAAAAGACACAAAGCTTTCCTTTAAATGAAATAAAAATAACAATTTATTTAATCGAATGACGCAATATAAATGGAATAATTTGAATCTGTGAAGATTAAATAGACAATAAAACCGAGTTATTTGAATTAATAAATGTCACTAACTACAGCTAATAAACACACAGGCTATGTACAACATAAAATGTTATAATAGGTAGGTGTGTGTGTGTGAGGGAGAGAGAAAGTGGGCATGGTTAAGCATGGAAAACAGAAAATAGGCATTTCGCCAACCGATGGCACCAAAGAGTAAGTGAAAAAATGCTGCAGATCTCAGATTGATGTGCATGCGCAGCAGTGAGGCTGTAGGCACGTGTGGTCAGTCGTGACTGTGAGCGAAGTCTCACAAAAGAATGAATGCGGTGGGGGTGGGGGGGGGGGGGGGGGATGTGTGTGTACAAGGAGGGTTCACATAGGCTGACGCAGGCAAAAAATGACGATATTTACAGTGTGAAATGTAAAAAAGTGGAGGTGGAATTTTTTACTTTTTTATTTAAACAGGGCAAGGAACAGAGTCAGAACTGTGCTTATCAAAATCATCAATCCAGTCAGGAGGAGGAAAGTCAGGGTGTGCAGAGGTAGGGAGAGAAGAATAATGTATCATTTGGTCTATAGCATGCACAATCAGTCCTCGAACACATGGAACAATGCAACAACCACACAGGGCCAGAACAGCAACACTGATGATGACGCCTGAGAAGAGAGAGAGTATTAGGGCTTTCCATTTACCAAAAACTGAATCAAACCATCCCCACATGGAAGTGTCAACATCAGAGTTTTCAGCCAGTTCTTCCCTAAGAATTCCGGAGGCCCTCCAGGGCACGAGTGACAGAACCATCAGGGGCGGTGTTGTTGGGGATGAAAATACAACATGAGTCACCAAATAAAGCACAAACTCCTTCTTTTACGGCCAATATCATGTTGAGAGCCATTCTATTTTGTCATGTCATGAGAGATAAAGCAGAAATTTGTTCAGCAAGGCCAGTGAGAGCATAATGAGTGTAATTGATGAAATGTTGTTGATTTTAAAATAGGTAATTAATCCAATCTACATTCTTATTCACCGTACACCAAAAGCAAAGGAAAGATTCAAATCTGGCAGTAATTTGATTACGAGCTTTGAATTCATCTGGGACACCTCTAGGAATGCCAATGGAGTCTATGTACACCTTGTCATCAAAACTACCTGGAACTGATCTTTTGGTGCGAGATGTGTCTAATTCAACAGGCACAGCCAGTCTAATGCCAGAGACAAGTGTAACATGTGCGCATAGATCAGACCAGCCTCATGGTAATGTCTGACGCAGTATACCGTCGCCACAAATCCAATAGATATCAGGCAGTGGGTGTGTCTGATTATGAATTGCAGCAGTTAGGAAAGACAAATATCCAGCACTGTCCAGTTTATCTATGTTAAGAGCTTTGGACATATTATTGTCATATGGTCAGTTTCAGAAGGAACCTCTACGGTGTAATTACAGTAGCCTGGGAAGTCACCCACATATTTCACATGGGGACCGGTGCGAGTGAGCCTGTAGCAAGTAATTACAGCACCTGGGGCTATCGAGGGGTGAATAGATAAGGAATGTTTCTCTCTAAATTTGTAAGATTAGCGAACGCACCGTACATATATGCAGCATGCCAATCGCTACCTACAGCTAGACGGATGTGACTCTTACACAAAACAAATTGATGATATTTGGTCCAAAGTATAAGATACAAGCTGAATAGTTTCATAGAAGCGATTAGAAAATCGATTAAAGGTGAATGGACGCGAAGTAGATGAGGAATTATAGTAATACAGAACATGCCACGAGGAGGTGCAGTCAGTTAACGAATTCTCTTCATATGGCAAACCTGTATAATATTGGACAGGATTAGAGGACAAGCACACTACACAGGATGATTGCGTAATTGCGTGCGATGTAGTTAGCCAATTGGTACCACAAATTGTTTTGCAGCCACTTCTAAGCCAATGGGTCAAGGTTAAATGGTTTTACAGAATGACGTGTACGTGTGCGTGTAGGTATGTAGTCATTAGTGCGGTTGCGTGGAGTCAGTTGATCAAGGGGTGAGTCAGGTCCAGTTGTGTGTGAGATGCTAGAAGTTGAATTTACAACTGAAATTATCACATTCTTAAAGGGAACAGTCAGCCAAACGACAGTGATAACAACAATAATAGATATCAGCATGATACAACACATTGGACCTCATGGCTACATAATCCTGGATGTCGGAAAGGATGCCATGGACGTTTACGTTCCATGGTTAAAAATGAATGTGATACAATTACTTGAAGCTATACAGTAGAAATATGATCAAAGTTATACAGAGAATAAAGAAAAAAACAGTTTTGTTTTTAGCATCCAGTACACATTGATGTAACAGTGTGTTTCAGAAACAGGAACTTGGTCAAAATCACTAAGTGTCCATTTAGGCTAACTAAGGGGGCAAATGGACCCCGGACAATGGAATAAGGTTTTATAAAGTTTTGAAGGATTACGCCCTTTGACTGAGTGTCAATGTGTGATACATCACTATGGTGTGATGACAAAATGATGACTTATTTATTATTTATTTTCTTAAGCTATTTATCAACTGGGTTACATGTCAATTTCACATAATGAGGAAAGAAATGTTTAGCAAGATCAGGAAGACCCAGAGTAGGCAGAGATTGGAGTGCCTGTTTAAGTTTCACAAATGGTTTTTCTGCCTCAGGGGTATGCGATCAATGTATGCGATCATGTGTGGCCAGGCCTCTGCTGTGAATGAGGGCGCTCAGTGTAGCCTCAAGTGTGGAATAATTTGGAATGAAGTTTCTGCAATAAGAGCACATTCCAATGAAAGACATCTTGGGCTCTAATTTTGTGGCGCAGCGCAAGGAGGCGCAGCCCGCACAGTGGTAATTTGTCTGGCGCAACACCGTGATTGTTAACAACCACATGGAGAAAAGAGTCCACAACAGCTGTATCCGTTTGAGTTGGAGTCCTAAGTAGCGAGGTGTGTGTATGTCCGTTGGTGTGTGAGCGCACGCAACAGTGTATATGTGTAAGGTTTGTCATTGGATGGGCGTTGGAGCCAGCCCCCCAGCCGCAGAGCACCCAGCAGCCACACGGGGCAGCGAGGACCCATGGCCACAGCCCCAGGGATAGCTACACATCCACCCTGCAGATGGCCAGGCGGGAGGATGCCAGGCAGAAGTTGGGTTATTGTCATTGAGTGCCTTATTTTTCTTTTGAAAGTTTCAAATGAGGGGAGAACCATGGTTTAGTGTTAGGATATTTCTTTATCATTTTGACCGGAATGCAGGTGCTGACAAAAAAGTTAATATAGTCCATGATTAAAGTAACTTTGTTATTCAAATCCCCCTGAAAGACTTCCCAGTGTGTGCATGCCAGCGAGCCCTGTAGTGATTTAGTGATAGTGGTATCTCTTGAGTTGTTCTCTGTAGAGCCGAAGTAGAGAGATAATATTGTGAACTGCAGACCCAAGTGGTGGACAGCAGAAGTAAGATAATAATTATTGCTTTGCCTTGATGGCTCTTATACCCCATGTTGATGCAGTTCAAAAGAAAGACGAGAAACATAACATAACATAACAAACTGTCAAGCAGAGCTCAGGTTGTGCTGTTGCAGCAGAGCATGCGTCATCTTTCGGACAAGTATGACTGAAACCAGCAGAGGGCAGTACCTGAGATTCCCAAAGTCTGCTCCAGTAGGATTTTATGATCAATGGTGTCAAATGCAGCACTAAGATCTAACAGGACAAGTATAGAAACTAGACCATTATCTGAGGTCAAGAGGAGGTAATTAATAACTTTAACTAGGGCTGTTTCTGTGCTATTGTGTAATCTAAATCCTGACAGGAAATCTTCAAACAGCCTGTTACTATGCAGATATTCACATAACTGATTCGCAACTGCCTTTTCTAGTATTTTAGAAATGAAAAGAACATTTGATATTCGGCAATAATTGGATAAAACATCTGAGTCGGTAGCTTTTTTAAGAAGGGTGTCAGGGTCCGTCTTCACGGTGCTTCCTGCCCTTTTATTTTGTTAACTATTTTACTTCCTGTGCTGCCTCCTCTATGCTTTGTCGTTTCAGGAGACTTGACCGGGCAACAGGGCGGAGCCTCCTCCCTACACCTGCTCCTCATCTCCTGATTTGTTTGGTGCCCTTATATGCCGGGTTTGGGGTTTAGTTGGTGTCAGTGCGTCTCACTACCAAAGTGAGCCAAAGTTCTAGCCTTTTTCCCTTGTTCCTTTTTTAACCCTGCGCTCTTTCTCTTTTTGTCTAGTTTATTCTGGGAGAACTCCGCATTGCCAGCCTGCCAGTCTCCTCGCCCTCAGTTTAAGCTTTGTTTAGCTAAGTATTTTTTGTTTTTTTTTGTAAATAAATCCTTTTTTGCCTTATTTTTATCTCCTGTCTCCTGTCTCTTTGGTCCATACATGTCCTGCTTACAATCATAACAAAGGGGCTTAATAACCGCTCATTACCACTAGGAGAGAGAGGAGCTGGTCAATTTTCTCTCTTATTGATGTTATTTTATTCACAAAGAAATTCACGAAGTCGTCATTGCTCAGTGTTAAGGGAATAGAAGGCTCAATAGAGCAGTGACTCTGTGTCAGCCTTGCTACAGTGTTGAAGAGAAATGTAGGATTGTTCTTGTTTTCTTCAAATAAAGAAGAATAATAGGCTGCTCTAAATTTATGAAGGGCTTTTTTTTATAAGCTACAAGACCATCTTTCCAGGCTACATGAAATTCTACTAAATTAGTGGAATGTCATTTTTTTCTAATCTATGTAAAGCCTGTCTAAGAGCACGAGTATGGGAATTAAACCATGGTGCTACTCTACTTTTATTCATCACTTTCTTTTTGAGAGGGGCAACACTATCTAATGTTGGGGGGCCAAACCCTGTGTGGCCTGTATTCTCCATTTTCCTCCATGAGCGGCCTACATGGAAAAACCACAGCCTGACTCCATTGGAGAGGCTGGAGCCCTAACAAAGACATTCCTTTGCATCATAAACAGCAGGTCATAAAAGAGTTGTAAAGTAAACATAACGTGGAATTCTACAATCTCACTGGCTGCTTCCCTTCGATGCCATGTCTCTATATCTTACTTCCAGACCTAAACTCCCTGTTTTTTCTTCTCTACCAACCTCGGGAGGTAGACTCCCTCTCTTTCTTCTCTGCCCCTCGTGGAGGGTAGACTTCGGTCTCGTCCTTGCCTTCATCTCCCGGCCTTGGTGGCCGTGTGGGAGCCATCTCTAGGCTCCTTTCATTGGTCCTCCATGGAAACTGTGTCTAACTGTGATCACTGCTGCTCCTATCCAGCTCACACTGGTAACGGAGCCAAAATCAATGCACCTCGCCTCATACGATCACTGCGGTCGGAGCTGCACCCACACTCTCCATCCCTGAAGAAATTGTGCCAGTTTCACCCTCACTGGCTAGTAATTTGTTTGCGTTCAGCTACACGCCCCTTTTGATCAGCACCTGGAAGCCTCTGTAAAACCAAGCTTTCCCTTGCCGCGACAAAACAGAAGGACGATGGCAAATTCTAAAGTCAACGCGTGAGATGTCTCCCTTCGAGCCACTGTTGGACCTGAAGACGAACATCCACTTTCAGAACATCCCTCCTTGTACACACACCATTCATAACTTTCTTCCCCTCTCTCTCTCATTCAATCTTCTGTGAGACTTCGCTCACAGAAGATTGAATCTTGTGCTGACCACGCGTGCCTACAGCCTCACAGCTGCGCATGCGCTTCAGGCCAAGATCTGCGGCATTCTTTGACTTACTCTTTGGTGCCATCTTGTGGCGAAAGCATGGCCCTACAGTCACTGCTACTGTGCCTGCTTACCCCCAAGGTCCACCATTTTGGGGAGTGACTTTACTGGTAACGAACCATGTCGCGTCACTTCCTTTCTCCTTTGCCTACTTCATGTTTTCCAGCCCTTAACCACGCCCACTTTCTCTCTCTTACACATATACACACACCTACCTATTAACATTTTATGTTGTACATAGCCTGTGGGTTTATTAGCTGTAGTTAGTGACATTTATTAATTCAAATAACTCAATTTTATTGTCTATTTAATCTTCACTGATTCAAGTTATTCAATTTATATTGTGTCATTGTCATTTTTATTTCACTTAAAGGAAAGCTCTGTGTCTTTTGTACATGAATACTGTGACAAATGGGGGTTGAGAGAGCCAGTGCTCGGATTCATTACTTCAATACTGTTTAATTGCGATATCAGCAGATATTATAGTCAATTACAGTAATTGTGTACACTGATTTTAAAGGCATAAATTGATTTATTTTCCCCTGTTTTCAGGGTGGTGCCCCAAATTGATTTTTCATTGATTTAAATAAATAAATAATTATTAATAATAATTATTTAGTTATTATTAACAATCAAATTATTGCCAATAAGTGTTGTCCCCAACACTAATGTAGTATGCAGTGAAGCTGCTGCATTATCAACAAGATTGTCAATGAAAGTGGGTGTAATCATAACTGTTAACTTCAGGTGTACTTAGACATGGTACGAAGTTAAATAATGGCTGCACTGTAAGTATTAATGTAGTATTAATGTTATTGTCAGACAGGCACTGACTGTAGTGGTATATTTTTTATTGTTATTGTAGTTAGTTATTGTGCAATTAAATGTGAGTAAATAATGGACAGTTAAGAGGGGGTTTTGGGGAGAAATATTTAAGTTTTCTGTCTATGCCATAAGTGAGTACAAGATCGAGGGTGTGACTAAGGCAGAGGGTGGGTTTATTCACATGTTGAGTGAAACTAATTGACTCTAACAGTGAATTAAATGCAGAAGACTATCACTTTTAACATCTACATGGATGTTGAAATCCCCCACAATTATGATTTTATCCGTCCTTAACACTAACTCAGTTAAGAATTCAGAGAACTCAGACAAAAACTCTGAATAAGGTGCAGGTGGACGATTAACAGTGATTATCAGAACCGGTTTCTGTGATTTTAAACCAGGATAAGATAGACTTGGGTTTGGGCTTGTGGTTAATAGACTAGTATTAAAAATGGCTGCAACTCCTCCTCCTTGGCCTGAGCTTCTGGTAATATGGGTGTTAGTATGTGTGGGTGGTGTTGACTCATTTAAACTGACGTATTCTTCTTCTCGTAACCAAATCTCAGTTAGCCATAGTAAATCAATATGATTATCACTGATTAGATCATTATTTAAAACTGATTTTGAGGAGAGTAATCTTATATTTAATAATCCACATTTAAGAGTGGTATTGTATTATTCTGTTTTATTACTGGTGATTATTATTAGATTATACTGACTAACTCCTCTTCTGTTAAATGCTGATTTATTTAATTTTGTCAATTTATTTAATTTTGTCGGCCGGGGGACAAACACAGTCTCTATGGGCTTTTGAGGAGGTGACTGCTCGAAAAGAAGCACAGAGGAGCGTGTAAGACTGCAACTCTGTCTCCTGGTCTCACCTCTGGACTGTCATGGTGTTGGAGTTCTCATAAACTTTGCCATATTTCTAGATAAGAGAGCGGCTCCATCCAAAGTAGGGTAGACACCATCTCTCTGCATAAGACCAGGTTGTCCCCAGAAAGAAAGCCAGTTATCCATAAAAGTAATGTTGTTTTCTGGACACCACCGAGACAGCCAGCGATTGAATGACGACATGTGGCTATACATGTCATCACTGGTTATAAGACTTTTAGTTTATATACTATTATGTTGGAACCAAGATTTAAATATTTTATGCATTTGTAATCCAACACCCTTATGTATGAAATGCACGGTGGAAAAAAAAAAAAAAAGCTGCCTTGCCTTGCCACACTGACATTAACTCAAGTTACTCGGGGATATTATGGGCAAAAATCACCCATGTGTCACACGCCTCCTGTCTTTTGTTTTGTCATTTTCTCCACTTCCTGTGCAACCCTGTTTTTGCCTTGTAGTTTCAGGGGGCTTGACCGGGCAGCCAGGTGGAGCCTCTCCCTGTGCACCTGCGACTCATCTCCTGATTACCACCCTACCCTTATAACCCCTGCTGTTCCCTGTGGCTCTTGTCAGTGCATCTCACAGTCTCAGCGGTACCATGACCGACACTCCTCAGGACTAGGTTTTGCTATTTTGAGACTTTACTCTGATCACCCGTTTTTTTCCCTTTCAGTCCCAGCATGCGCCTTTTTCCGGGAGACTTCACTCCGGCCAGCCAGCCAGTCTCCTCGTTTTTTGTTCCTCATTATTTGGCTAAGTAGTTCGTGTTTTTGTGTTTCCTTTTGTAAATAAATTGTCAATCCTTCCTTTTTTAACCATCCGGCTTCCGCTCCTTACTTGGGTCCATACATGTCCACCATAAAAACACAACACCATGTCCTTGTCTCTCTGACAGTTACTGGAAAATACCACTCCGAGGATGTTTATTTGCTGTAACATACAATTGTGTGCTGTAAATCACACTGGATCTGTGTTTCCATTGGCTTTAAACAAAGTATTCCAGTTTGACATGTGTTTGGTCTAAGATGCACCACTTTTATTTGTCAATTTTCAATTTCTGAAACCCTTGTAACAATGTTTTGGTACAAAAAATTGTTTTGACTATAAAGGCATTTAAGTCGAGATGAGCAGGGATGGTAGCACAGCACATGATTGACTTGCCTCCACTTTAGACACACATACTTGTGCAATGTCATTCATTGCAACAGCCAACTGTGCCCTGAAGAGGGCAGTGTGGTCAAGCTGTTTTGTCCTTAGTCAAGTAATGCCAATATCAAGTGTCAGAAAAGAGATGGAAAGGAGAGAGAGAGAGAGAGAGAGAGAGAGAGAGATGAGGTACTGTAAATATTTTAGAAGACACCTCCAGTCTCCTCTTGCTCTCAGTACAAGCAGACTTGTGGGGCGGTGGTGGGAATGATTGGCTTAACTACCATGAGAAAGCAGCTGCTTTGATTGAACCTGTTCTTGGCTTGCCAAGATTACACTGAATAACAACAACCCTCCTTCCTGGAAGCCAATAAAACACTGACAACAAACATTTGGTATTGCCTATGGCTCTGGTTGAAGCCACAGCGTTCGGCCTTAATGACAGTTGGTAACTATTACAGACTATTAAACTTAAATGAATATAAGAGGAAGAAAACAATGTAGAGTGGAGCAAACTGGATGCTTCAAACGTTTTTCCAGACATAGTAGCTGACTCATGGTCAGCTTCAAAGAGAAACAATATGTTTATAGACTACAGAGAACTGTGTGTATGTGTGTGTGTTCCTCATGTGTGGGCAATGGTGGCTCAGTGGCAGAGCAAGTCATGTGGGTTAGAGTCACAGCTTTGCTAGTCTACATGCTGAGGAGTCCTTGGGCAAGATACCAAACCCCACATTACTCCTGGCAGCACGTGAAGATGTATGAATTATGAGTGATTAAAAAATGGATGGCATGCTATGTGATTTGCAAAGCTGTAGTGTAAACAGCTTTGAATGCTCATCAAGACTAGGGAAGTGCACACAAAGGACAGATAGCTGTTGAACATCACATGCTTGAATGCTTGTAGGATTCAATTTTCTCCAAATGTGATTCTTTTGGAATCTGGGTTCTTTTGTATTTTCACTATCTCACATTGAGTTTTTAAAATACTAACAGACATTCAGATCAAGCCATTTAGATCACTGCCACCTTGCAACATTTCAACCTAGTTATTGAGACAGGTATCACAGTGAACAACATTTTTGTAAATATTGTTTTGAATGTAATTTTGACATTTGCCATTTCACTAGTAACAATGTGTTTCAGTTGTTAAGAAGAGCACACTGTGAAATCTCATCCACTGACAGGTGATCTGACCCAGCAACACCGTGGGCACTGAGATGGGGGACTTACTTAGCATTTTGCTCCTGAGGCTTGTGCTCTGCCTGGAGAACCAACCACCAGGAAGCAGAGTGACTCACCTGCCTATATTGGAAGTGAGGGTTAATTGAAAACGAGCATTCACTGTCATTGAATAGTGCAGTGGTCTGCCGGTTTTCCCCAGAGCCTTCAGCGGAAAAAGGATGGAATAAAATACAGTGGGATGTTTATACATCCCAAAAACATAATAGGTGAACTTTTAAAATGGACATGGTTTCATCCAGAAATGTCTCTTAGAGGTAGAGCACAGGGTTTAAACATCCTTGTAGCATCCCACCTATTGCAATAATTAACTTGCGTTGCTGATATGTTGGTTAATCTTGCTGATATACACAAAATCTGGTTATTATAAATTAATAACCTGGGTTATTAGTTAGGAATGTTTATTAGTTAGGCCGATGGACGAAACCCAATAGAAAGGCTGCCATTTTGAGTTGAACGCTGACTCAGCGCCGATTTTGGCGATTTTGCACCTCTGGTATTTGAACAAACTTTAATGTGATCATCTTCAAACTTGGTGAGGTCACTGTGGACAAGTTCAGAATCTAAAGTTTTTGAATTTTTTTTTAATGTCACATGGCGTACGAGATAAGGGGCAGCATAAAATTCAGATTTTTGCCACAGACAACTCTTCTAACTTTGCGACGGAAGGTTCGATCCGAACCAAACTTGCTGTAATTGATGATGGGCCATTGCTGAAGATTATTTAAAAACGGTCGTTTGATAACACCACCTCCTGGTGGAGTCAAAAAACATGACATTCTCCATTTTTAAACTTGATACATGACACCAGAGACTCATCCTGAATACGTCTGCAAAATATGACCTCACTACATGAAGTGGAACATCCAAAACAGGAAGTGAACTGTTTCTTTGCCATACATTGACTGATTTGCACCAAACTTGATATGTGAGACAAGGGAACTGCCCTGAACACGTTTAGGGACATGAGCTTGTCCCAACAGGAAGTCGGTCATTTTAAACAGGAAGTGAAATGTAACTTTGTCATACATTGACCAATCTGAGCAAAACATGATACCTGAGAGAAGAGAACTGCCCTCAACACATTCAGGGATATGGGCTTGATAAACCAGGAAGTCGGCCATTTTAAACAGGCCTGAACACGTTTAGAGACATGTGCTTGACCAAATATATGTAAGATAAGGGCAGTGTGCTGAACATGTTTATGGATATGGCCATGACCCAACAGGAAGTCAGCCATTTTAAACAGGAATTGAACTGTAACTTTGCCATACGTTGACTGATTCGCTCGAAACTTTGTACTGGAGACCGTCGACTCTCTCTGATTCGGTTGCTCCACACGTCACGGTGGCACTGAAAATAACTAGTACTGTAAGCAGGGCTGAATGGGGCCGAGCTCGGCGTCGTGATGGTCGCACCTCAACGTGTGCGGGTCAAGCGAGGACCCATTCAGACCGCTTGCGGTACTAGTTAGGGCCACACAGTGGTGCAAGGACCTATTGTTCTTCAAGGACTTATTATTATTAGGGTCCGCAGACACAAGGTGCGGAGGACCCTTTTGAAACTCAAGGAGCATTTTTGAGGGCCTAAACATGGTCAAAAACTCATGAAATTTTGCAAACGCATCAGACCTGGTGAAAATTTATGTCTGAAAGTGGTTTGTGCATTTATTAGGTAGAGACGGTTGAAAAAGTCATTGGTGGCCCATGGACAAAACCCAACAGGAAGGCCGCCATTTTGAGTTGAATGCCGACTCGGCGCTGATTTTTGTGATTTTGCACCTCTGGTATTTGAACGAACTTGTCCTACAGCTTTTAGTGCAATCGTCTTCAAACTTGGTGAGGTCACTGTGGACAAGTTGAGGGTCTAAACTTATTGAAAGTTTTTCTTAATGTCACATGGCGTATGAGACAGGGTGCAGCAAAGTTTGAGAAAATTCAGATTTTTCGCCAAAGAGAAAGAAACTCTTCTAACTTTGCGATGGCAGCTCCGATCTGAACCAAACTTGCTATGATTGATGAACCAATGCTGAAGATGTCTATGTGAAAATGGTCGGATTTGATAACAGCACCTCCTTGTGGTGACAGAAAAAAAAAATTAAGTGTCTTTACCTTTTCAGGAATAACTTTTACACATATTACAGTAACCAACTGAAAATTGGTAAAATCACTCAAGACATGGCAGGTGTGTTGAATATCATGACACATTGTAAAATGCTGTTGCCATGGCAATGGTGCAAAGTTGAATTTTTACGACAAAAAAATAAAATCTTATAACTTCACCAAACTGGGTCCAATCTGAATCAAACTTACTGGGATTGATATATCTATATGAAAATATTCCATTTTAAAAACAGCGTGTCCTGGAAGGAAAACATGACATTTTCCAGTTTTTTATGCTGCTCCAACATGGACTGTTTTGTCCACTTAAAACTTAATATGTGAGACCGCAGAAGCCCTAAACACATCTGCAAGGGATGACCTCGCTACAGGAAGTGGAACATCCAAAACAGGAAGTGAACTGTTACTTCACCATACAATTACCAATCTGCAAGAAACTTGATATGAGACAAGAGAACTGCCCTGAACATGTTTATGAACATGAGCTTGACTCAACAGGAAGATGGCCATTTTAAACAGGAAGTGAACGGTAACTTTGCAATACGTCGACTAATCTGCCTGGAACTTGATATGTGAGACGAGAACTGCCCTGAACAGGTTTATGGACATGAGCTTGATCCAACAGGAATTCAGCCATTTTAAACAGGAAGTGCCATATAACTACATTGTATATTAACCAATCTTGATGAAATTTGATATGTGAGACTTGGGGAAGTGCCCTGAGTATGTTAATGGACACGAGCTTGACCAAACAAGAAGTGAAAGCTATTTTAAAGAGGAGGTGAACTGTAACTTTGCCGTACATTGAGTGATTGGCTCGAAACTTCGTACAGGAGATCGGGGATCCTTTCTGATTCAGTTCCTTAACATGTCGCGGTGGCTACACGCCTTGGCATGCGCAGGTGTGGCACTGAAAATAACTAGTACCGTGAGCAGGGCTGGATGGGGCTGAATTCGGGTTAAGCGACCCGTTCAGAATCGCTTGTGGTGCTTGTTATTTTTATTATTCTGTTTCATCTTCAATCACTTTTTTGATGGCCTAAACATGCTCAAAAAGTCCTAAAATTTTGTGAACGCATCAGACCTGGTAAAAAATTATGTCTGTAAGTGGTTTGGTGAATGGGCATGAAAAAAATTGAAGTGGGAGGGGCTACAACTTTTTCAAAAAACTTCTATTAGGTCAACTGGTGCCACCTTTAACGTACATGAACGAATGTTGGTAAGTATGTTTATCAGGTTGGGACAGTGAGAAAAAGTATATCGGACCTATAGTCTAAATTGAACAGGAAACTGGCTGTTTTTAGTTGAATGCTGATTCGGAGCCGATTTCTGTGATTTTGCACCTCTGGTATTTGAACAAAGTTGTGCTAGAGCTTTTGTGCAATCATTTTCAAACTTGGAGAGTTTGAAAATGATTGAAAATGAAACTTATTAAAAGTTTTTTCTTAATGTTGCATGGTGTACAAGATATTTTATAAAGGAGATATAAATTTAGATTTAGATACGAAACTCTTAAAACTTCACAATGAAAGGTCTGATCTGAACCAAACTTGCTATGATGATGTCAAGGTTGTGGAACAACCATAAAAAAGAACCAAAACAGAAGCAAAGTAGCTAAAGGGGAAATGAGATTTATTTACACAAAAGCTCAAAAAATCACCAGTCTTAAGACTAAACTGAAACTTGCTGGCCGGCTGGTGAGGCAGAACTCAGAAACCAGGGAGAACTAAAAGGAGAACAAAAGCGAGCATTAGAAAGCTGCTAGGGAAAAACATGAATAAAATAACTAACTATTAGCTCAAGAGACTATGCGACGTGACAGGGTTACCAACGGAACTGGAGAGACACGCTGATGAAGTCCCCCACCTCACCAGTGAACCAGCCTCCTACAAACATGAGAGTAGGCTACAAAGGAAGTAATACAATCACAACAATGAAACAGGAAGTTAAAAAACCCAGAAATAAAGGAGAAACCCAGACCAAACATGACAGTACCCCCTCCTCAAGGGACGCCACCTGGCGTTCTACTGGGTTTATCTGGAAATTTGAGGTAGAAGTCCCTGAGGGGAGCCAGTTCCAATAGGTCGCTGGTGGTGACTAACGTCAGGAGGGAGACGTTCAGTTGGTCCAGAATGCAGCAGCACGGGTATTAATGGGAACTAGGAAAAGAGAGCACATCACTCCCGTGCTGAGCTCTTTGCACTGGCTCCCCATTAAATTTAGAATAGAATTTAAAATCCTCCTCGTCACATATAGAGCACTCAGAGGTCAGGCCCCGTCTTACCTAAAAAATGTGATTATTTCTTACCACCCAAATAGACCACTGCACTCAGAAAATAGAGGCCTGTTTGTAGTTCCCAGAGTCTCTAAGAGTAGAATGGGAGGCAGAGCTTTCAGCCACCAAGCTCCTCTCCTGTGGAACCAGTTCCCACTGTGGGTCTGGGAGGCAGATACTGTCCCTACATTTAAAGTTAGACTTAAGACTTTCCTTTTTAATAAAGCTTATAGTTAGGGCTGGTTCAAGTCAACACTGAGCCATTGCTTAATTATGCTGCCATAGGCCTAGACTGCTTGGGGAACAGCCATGATGCAGCGAGCACTCTCATTCTCTTTATGTCTCTCTCTCTTTCTTTGCTGTCTCCTTCTCCCTCCTCTCCTCCTCAAACGCTCATACTTATTATGTCAATAACATTGTTTTCTCTCCCGTCCCCTAGTTTGTGCTCTTCCTCCTTCCCTCTCTCTCTGTCTTATTTCACAGATGTCCCTGATTCCAGAGCTTCAACACCACAGCTCAAATATTATAACTATAACCATTACCATATATCATATAGCTACTTGTTACTGCTAAGGTTAATTATTCTAATCCACCCTTCATCAACGGCTTGTTCTCTTCTTAGGGTCCCACGAGGAGCTGGAACCAACCCCAGATGGTGGCAGCGTATGTCACACCCTGAATGAGATGATGATAATTGTTCTTAATGTTACTGATTCTAGAATCATCCTGGTCTCTGTCTTTCTTGTCTTTTCTCTCTGTGAATTTTTGATGCTTTGTTTGTAACTCATAACTGCTGAACTTGTCTCTGTATATGCGACACCTACTGCACATCTGTCCGTCCTGGAAGAGGGATCCCTCCTCTGTGGCTCTTCCTGAGGTTTCTCCCATTTTTTCCCCTTAAAAGAGTTTTCCTCACTCGATGTGAGGGTCTAAGGATAGAGGGTGTCACATGCTGTACAGACTGTAAAGCCCTTCGAGGCAAATTGTGTTTGTGATGCTGGGCTATATAAATAAAATTGACTTGTCTTGACAGTGTCGTATTTAACTGAAATTTGGTGAAATCCTTCAAAACATATGGCAGATTATGCACGTTCAATATGATGATGCATTGTAAAACACTGTTGCCATGGCAACGGTGCAAATTTAGATTTTTGAGGTAAAAAACAAAATGTTATAACTTTTTTGTCATGAAATTTTGTGAACACACCACAAATGTTGAAAATTTACATCTGGAAGTGGTTTGTTTATCTGTTAATGACAGTCAAAAAAGTAAATGAGGAGCTATGGTCTAAACCTAACAGGAAGGCAACCATTTTGGTTTAAACGCTGACCAGGAGCCAATTTTTAACAATTTTGCACCTCTGGTATTTGAACAAATTTGATCAGTATTTGTCTTAGAGCTTTAATGCTGTGATGATTAAAGTCGAGGTTTGTGAGTGAATCCAAAAATAAGCAGAAACAAGGTCACCATGAAAGGTTAAGTAAATTTATTTACAAAGGATAAATCAAAAAAGGCTGAGGAGGGAGAAAACAACGAAAGAGGAGGAGACTGACTGACTGGTGCGGCAGGAGACCTCCAGACGGGGACATTAAAGAAAGGAGAGGAGTATTACAAAAGGTAAAACAAGACAAAAAGCTAGTGTGGGTTTAGAGTGACAGAAGTTACCACAGGACACAATGAGATGCGCTGACACCTGCTGCTGCAAAGTCCAGGGCTTATAACCAAGCGGGGGTAATCAAGGAATGCAAGGCGGGTGTGGGGATTGGAGACTCCGCCTGGCCGGTCAGTCAATCTCCTGAAACAAAAAGGTAACATAGGGGGCTGCAAAGGAAGTGCAGATTAAACAAAATAATAGACAGGAAGGACAAATGCGATCATCTTCAAACTTGAATGTGGAAGTAAATTGACTTGGTGAGTATGACACAACCCTGCCATGGACTAAAATGGATAACGGACAAGACCTCACAAATATGCAGCTGATATCCAAGAAACAGGAGAACTGTTCCGGACAACAAAGCTACGGGCAGTAGAACTCCCTTGAACTCCCTTGGAGCAAAACCAAAGAAAAAAGCTATTCCCTGGCATATGGGAGGACAAGCACCTGATAAAACACAGCACACAGAGATGATGTGTCCGATGTGACTCGGCTGGCTGGCCTGCCTTATCCAGGCAGAGCACCTCCTCGACTACTGTTCCTCGAAGAACACAGCCATGGACTACCATAAAAGGGAGCTTTAGCAAAAAACCTCTCCAACAACTAAATATGAATATAGAATCTATTTGGCCCGCTACTCCAGGACCCTGGCTCTCTGTCAAATGACTTGGATTTCCCTTCATCCTTTCATACCACGGTATGAACTGACATTGGAGCAAAAAGCAAAAAGCTACAGGGAACACCACTAGCTGGACCAAAGACTCAAATTGTGGGTGATTCTGCTGTTAGAGACTTGAAAATGATGACTAGTAAAAACACAAAAACTCTCTGCTTCAGAGACCAAAAGATACAATCTCTGAAATTGCCTGATTGCATGTGGGAACCAATGACATTGTAAAAGAAAAGTCAGAAGAACTAAAAAGAGGGTCTGTTAAACACACACAGCTCTCTGAGTTACGAGGTCTTCATCAGTGGCCCCCTCCCCAATCAAGAAGAGGGGATGAAAGATTCAGCAGACTGTTTTTACTGAACAAATGGCTGTCAACATCATATGCAGCCATTTCTAGGACCGGAGACATTTTTTCAGAGTTGATGGACTTTGCCTCAATCAGTCAGAGGTAAAACTGTTTGTGTCAAATCTATTTTACCTCCTGCATCATCTCTCTGTTTCCTCTATCAAGAACAAGTGACAAGTCCAGGCTGCAAAGTGTACAACTCCCATGACTCTCCCCCATCAGCTGGGGCCCATCAGGATAAAATATCCTATTCCTGTCTTGATACGTAACAGGAAATGAATGGTAAACTGTTTTAAAAACAGAGGGCACCAGGCCAGTCATGTCAGTCTATCAAATTTAGTGTTTATTCCTTATTAGCCATAGTACTCAAAATGCTGTTAAATCAGTTAAACTAGCCTTATTAAACGTCAGGTCTCTGGCAGGAAAATAATTTTTAATCAAGGACTTTATCATCAAGCATAATCTTGATTTTATGTTTTAACTGAAACTTGGTTAAACCAAGATAACAGTGAGGCTGTTCTTATCGAGTCTACCCCTGACAACTACAGTTCTAAGAGTGCATGAAAAAAGGAGGAGGGATGGCAATCCTGTTCCATGACTCCCTGCAATGTAAGAAAATATCTTTTGGTAATTTTGAACGTTTTGAATATGTGGCTCTACAGTTAAAAATGTTCAAGCTATTCTTCTAAACATCTACAGATCATCCAAATACTGTGATACCTTTTTTGACTTTGCTAAACTGATATCTGTAATCTGTGTTGACTTTGACAGAGTTGTTCTTGCTGGAGATTTTATTATTCATGTTGACGACCCTGCAGACAAAAGGTCTGAGGAACTGTTTTGTCCTTAGTAACTATGGTCTGACTCAGTATGTAACAAGACCAACACATAACAAGGACACACTGGATTTAGTTATCTCCAAGGGTATTAAGATCCTAAATGTTGTGGTGACAGATGTTGCACGCTCCAATCATTCCTGTGTTTTCTTTGACAGTGCCATAAAAATTCAAACAATTACTCAAACTAAAACGATATATCACTGAAAAAACTCTGTAAGTAAGGCTTTCTCTTCAACACCCATTAAGTCTTGCGCCTCAGTCAATGAGCTCCTATGCAATTTGAATAGCAAAATTACAACTATTATTGATGCTATTGCACCAAAGAAGGTGAAGACAGTCTCTGGTAAGAAAAAATCTCCCTGGAGAAATGCCCCACTGGTAAGACTGGAAAAAAGAGAATGTAGAAAAGCTGAACGCAGGTAGCGTAAGACAAACCTCCAAGTTCATTACGACATCTTTAAAGAGAGACTTCACACAATCTGGTATTTAAAATGCAAGGAAATATTTTTTCTCCAACATCATAACTGCATTTAACAAATTAATGAGTGGATGTGGCAGAAATTTCTTCAGCTAAACAAAGACAAAACAGAATCAATTGTCTTTGGAGATAAGCAGGAAAGAGTCAAAGTTGAAGCTTAACTTCAATAATTCGCGTTAAAACCCAAAAACCAAGCCAGAAATCTTGGCATTCACATGTCATTATTTAAATGTTTTAAATAGCTTACTATGCTTTTTATATCTGTAATGCTGCTGCTGTATTTCTCTTTTTTTATTGTAAAGCAATTTGAAATACCTTGATGTTGAAATGTGCTATATAAACAAAATTGCCTTGCCTTGTCTTGCCTCTAAAAGGAACTAGTACCATGATTGGTTCTGAATGGATCCTCGCTTGATGAGCTTGGCCCCTTCCAGCCCCACTTGCGGTACTAGTAATTTTTGCCCTGCGCATGTTGGGGCATGGTGCCATCATGATGCATGGAGCAACTGAATCAGAGAGGGTGTCCAGTCTCCCATATACGACAAAGTTACATTTCGCTTCCTGTTTAAAATGGCAGATTTCCTGTGGGGTCGAGGAAATTTTAAACTCACTTCAAATTTGTTCACTGAGTTTCATTGTCTGTGGCATAAAATCGGAATTTTTGTGAACTTTGCTGCCCCCATCTTATACACCATGTGACATTAAGAAAAACTTTCAATAGCTTTAGACCCTCAACTTGTCCACAGTGACCTCACCAAGTTTGAAGATGATCGCACTAAAACTTTTGTTCAAATACCAGAGGTGCAAAATCACCAAAATTGGTGCCGAGTCAGCATTCAGCTCAAAATGGTGGCCTTCCTGTTGAGTTTTGTCCATGGGCCATGATTTACTTTTTTTTTTCAGGTCCTTTCACGTCTGCAATAAGATGCTGCAGATGTTTTACCAGTCTGTTGTGGTGAGCACCATCTTCTTTGCTGTGGTGTCCTGGGGTGCGGGCATCAAGGCAAAGAACGCCAACAGACTGAAGAAACTGATAAAAAAGGCAGAGTCTGTTATTGGCTCTAAACTTGTCACCCTGGAGGAGGTGGTGGAGGACAGGATGCTGGCAAAACTGCTGGCAATCAGGGACAATCCCTTCCATCCCCTCCATAACACACTGGGCAAGCTAAAGAGCAGCTTTAGCAACAGACTCATCCAACCCCGCTGCTCTAAGGAACGATACAGGAGATCATTCCTACCTACTGCAATAAGACTCTACAACTCATCTACCTCTGTCAGAGCCACGATCACACAACTGGACTAAACTGTACTTTGCACTGTACAAACACTGCTACTTATACTTAATGTTTTTTATTAAGTGATATGTGTGAATACCATCGTATTGATAATATATATCATATTCATACAATATTGTATCCTTTTGCACATTCTATTTATATATTCATATTCATAGCTACTGTTTGTGGTATGTATATCTTGCTTAGTCAAGTATTTATTTATCATGCATATATTACACCTGTACCTACACACTTTGGTGATCTTTCTAGTGGGTATCCTGCGCCACAGAGCACGTGTCATCCTTCGTTTATTCACCCCTCTGCCGAGTGTGTCCGCCAGCTACCTTGCTGTACCTCTCACCGCAATAAGCGGCATAGACGGAGGGGTAAACGTGGAGGTTTCCGAGTGAAGATCAGAATTGGAGTAACTCTTTCTCCTGCGCAGCCATGGCGATGTCAACTGACTGAGGTCTGTCCATCGCGCAGGGATCTCTTTCTGGCTCTGCGCTCGTGGGACGTGAGATACTCCTGTCATGTGCCCTGCTGTGTCTGCTGCGCCAAGACTGCGTGTCCGAAGCGGCGGGGTGAACCTCCTGAATATCCGCCCGCTGGAATTCTGTCGACGTCGCCAGGTTGCGGTTCACTCTATGGCAAAGGTGGCCCTGGTTAATTAATAGCAGGTCCGTGTCAAACAAGACTTTCATTTTAAATGACTCTTTTCTCCCGACATGATCAAGATTTACTGTTTCTAACCGAGACATGGATTGGCACTGGAGGTGGTGAGTCGTTTTTAGTGAACTCTGTCCAAATGATTGTTCATTCATTAGCACCCCGAGGTGCCATGGACGAGGTTGTGGGGTTGCTCTTGTTTACCGGAATCATTTTAAAATACAAAAACTCTCTATTGCGAACTATTCCCCTTTCGAACTGCAATGCGTGAAAGTGGAGGCTGTTACAACTCCACTGGTTTGCGCACTGATTTACAGGGCATCCAAGCCAGATAAGGACTTTATAATTGAATTTTCTGAACTCTCAAATCTCGTAACAGTGCATGACCGTCTGTTGCTGCTTTGTAATTTTAATATCCATGTTTGTTGTCCAGGCAAACCCTTGGTTAGTGAGTTTTGTGGTGTATTAGATGCTTTTGGTTTAACTCAACATATAAACAAGGCCACTCACATACAGGGTCATACTCTTGACCTCATTTTATCCTATGGGTTTTCTGTTGTTAACATACAGATTGAGGACACTACCTTCTCAGATCATAGGCCTGTTTTATTTGATCTCGTACACTCTATTTCACCGCGATTGTGCAGAGACCCAGGCCGCTATTCCCACCATATTAACTCACTTACTGCCGAACAGTTTTCTAATAGTTTTAATAGTAAGGCTGTCGCTTCTGCCATTTCAGCTGCAGCTCATATATGTAGTCCAGATGAATTAATTGCTCTTTTTTTCCACTCACAATGCTCATCTATACTTGATTCTGTGGCCCCCCTCAGATACAGTCGGCCCAAACTCAAATCTCATTACTGGCTGGATGAAGAAACATGCATTATGAGACAAGCCTGTAGGAAAGCTGAGCGGAGATGGAAAAAAGACCGTCTCACTGTCTTGCTCGGAATTTGTAAATCGTCTCTAGCAACTTTCCAGACTGCAGCGAAAAAAGCTAGAGCAAAACACCTCTCTGACCTAATCAGTAAACACTCAGACAGACCGAAGATTTTGTTCAGTACAATTAACTCTGTTGTCAAGCCCCAGATATTGAAGCTTCCACTGATATCTGTAAGGAATATTTGAATTTTTTTCATTAGAAACTGACAACATCAGAAATCAGTTTCCTCCCTCTCCACCTGAGATGCTATCAGGCTGTTCTGGTGCAACAGCCTCATTCCACCAATTTCAACATATGTCCTTAGAAGAGCTTAGCAATTTAATAAAACTTATGAAACCTACTTCATCTTCCTAGGAGCCTGTACCCTCCATTATAATCAAGGATTCATTTGATACAATTGGCCCCAGCATTCAAGTGATCATTAATTCATGCCTAGCATATGGCATTGTCCCTGCATGTTTTAAACATGCGATTGTCCAACCCCTGCTTAAAAAACACAATCTCGATGTTCAATGCCTAAACAACTATTGCCCCATCTCTAAGCTTACTTTAATCTCTAAGGTGCTTGAAAAAGCTGTTCTTTCTCAACTGCTCCCATTTTTTAACTCACACAACATTCTGGAACATTTTCAATCTGGCTTCAGAGCTCTTCATAGTACAGGAACGGCTTTACTCAAAGTGACTAATGATCTGCTGCTCACTATAGATTTAGGGGATAATGCAGTCCTGATTTTACTGGACCTCAGTGCTGCTTTCAACACTGTAGACCATAACATTCTTCTTACCCGTCTAGTGCCGTCCCCTTAATGCCAACCCACTGGCATTAAGGGGACGGCACTAGATTGGTTCAGCTCCTATCTTAAACATGGGACTTTTTCTGTGTCCATTGATCAGTTCTCATCATCCACTGCTCCTTGGGCCCACTGCTTTTTTGCCTTTACATGCTCCCCCTTGGTGACATCATTAGAAAATATAACATCTCTTTTCATTTTTATGTAGATGATTCTCAATTGTACCTCCCATTTAAATCCACTGACTCTGTACAGTCTCTCCTGGACTGTCTTGAAGATATTAAAATCTGGATGTCTAACAACTATCTCCAATTAAACAGTGATAAAACAGAAGTTATCATCTTTGGTCCCCCCAAATCCACTAGCACTGTTGCTGATAAATTAGCACACCTCACCCCTTACGTTAGATCCCATGCCAGAAATCTGGGGGTCACTCTGGACTCAGGGCTCTGTCTTGACAGGCAGATTAGTTCTGTTGTTAAAAACAGCTTTGTAACATCCCGGCTGGACTACTGTAACTCCCTCTATCTTGGGCTCCCCCTGTCTTCCCTAACGCTTCTGCAGTTGGTTCAAAATGCAACAGCAAGACTGTTGACTGGCACAAGAAAGCGTGAACATATCACTCTTGTTCTTGCTTCCCCGCATTGGCCCCCAGCTCCGTTCAGTCCCCAGGTCTCTTAGGTCATCCAACAAAGGACTTCTATATATTCCTAGATCAAATGTTAAACAGAAAGGTGATAGGGCCTTTTCTGTGGCTGCTCCTCGCCTGTGGAATCAGTTGCCCTCTGATATTAGATGTGCCCCCTCCATTCCCGCCTTTAAGTCTAGACCTCTACTCACTAGCTTTCCTGGTCCCATAATTCTCTCTTTTCTTGTCTTGTGTGTATGATTTTTGTAGGTTTTGTCTGTTGTTGTTGAATATGTGATTGTTTCCTATTTTTATTTTATTATTATTAATTTTTTATCCTTGTACAGCACTTTGGTCAGTGGCAGCTGTGTTTAAAATGTGCTTTATAAATAGATTTTACTTACTTTACTTGTCTGATGCAGGATTCTAGCTGCTCAACAGTCAGAAGAAGGGGGTATGCTATGAGATGTGTTGCTGCCATCAAATTCAAAATTAACTTTTATTTTTCATGAAATGTAAACATCTGATATGTTTATGTTATATTGGGAATAAAATCCTGTTTTTACACAGCATCCTAATTTTTTGTAATTGGGCTTGTAAATTTCTCTTTTTTCTGGCAATGCAAATTAAATTTTTTGTCCTATCGTGCTCTTGCTCGGTGGGGGCAGGTGATGGGCTTGTCTTCCTGAGCTTCTTCACCCTGATCTGTTTCCCCTTGGACAGCTCATCCTCTGCGGCTTCCCTGGTGTCTGGATGTGAATAAAAACAGGTGGGACATGAGTACCAACATGAAATAGTTGTCATTAAAGTCAAGCAATATTCATTTATAGAGCCTTTAGTCACTTACAGCAGAAACATTACAGCACTTTTGGCAGAGTTTGCCAAAATTCAGATTTTTCACTAGCGACAATGAAACTCTTATAACTTTGCCATAGCAGGTCTGATCCAAACCAAACTTGCAATGATTGATGAAGGGCAAATGCTGACGAGATCTATGTAAACACAGTGAGGGTTCATAACAGCGCCTCCTGGTGGTGACAAAATTTCAGTGTGTACGTTTTCGGGAATAACTTTTACACAGATTACCGTAACCAACTGAAAATCGGTGAAATCTTTCAAGACCTATGGCAGAATAGGTGTGTTGAATACCATGACACATCATAAAACTAGGATTGATGATAGTTCAGTGAAGATGGCTATATGAAAATATTCCATTTCTAGAACAGTGCCCCGAGGAGGAAAATATGACATTTTACATTTTCTGTTCTGCTCCAACAGGGACTGTTGAATCCACCTAAAATTACATACAATATGTGAGACCGCAGAGATGCCCTGAAGACATCTGCAAGGGATGACCTCCAAACAGGAACTGGAACATCCAAAACAGGATGTGAATTTTTCTTCAAAATAAATAGTCAAAAAGTAAATGAGGACCTATGGTCTAAACCCAACAGGAAGGTGGCCATTGTGGTTTGACCGCTGACTCTGAGCTGATTTTGCTTTAGTGCAATCACCTTCAAACTTGGTAAGGTCACTGTGGACAAGTTGAGGGTCTAAAGTTATTGAAAGTTTGTCTTAATGTCGCATGACGTATGAGATACGGGGTGGCAAAGTTGGGGAAATTATGATTTCTCGTCACAGACACAAAAACTATTTTAACTTTATGAAGGAAAGTCCAATCTGAACCAAGATGCCATTTTACAGTTTTTCATGCTGCTCTAACAGAAATTATCGTATCCACCTAAAACTTCATGTATTACACCTGAGACCACCACCTAAATATGTCTGCAAGGGATGACCTTGCTGCAGGAAGTGGACTATTACTTTGCCATACATCGACCGATCTGCACGAAACTTGATATGTGAGACAAGAGACGTGCCCTGAGTATGTTTAGGGACATGAGCTTGACCATCAGGAAGTCACAGGTTTATGGATATGAGTTTTTCACAACAAGAAGTTGGCCATTTTAAACAGGAAGTGCCATATAAATTCACTGTATGTAATTTGACATGTGAGACAAGGGAACTGCTCTGAACACATTTAGGGACATGAGCTTGACCCAACAGGAAGTCAGCCATTTTAAACAGGAAGTGGAACCAGGGACTCTCTGATTCAGTTGCTCCACGTGTCATGGTGGTACCATGCCCTGACATACGCGCGGCGACTCTGAAAATAACTAGTACCGCAGGCAGGATGGACGGGGCTGAGCTCGGCCTGCACGTGTAGTGGTGGCCACATGTCGACATGTGCGGGTCGAGCGAGGACCCGTTCAGAACCACTTGCGGTACTAGTTATTTTCATTTTACTTGTATTGTGCCAAATCACAACATACATTATTAGCTCAAAGAATTGTACATACATGTATCAAACATGAAGGGCTTAAGTCTAATTTTAAATACAGGGAGGGTGTCTGCCTCCCAAACTGATAATAGGAACTGGTCACACAGGAGAAGAGCCTCTACTCTTATGAGCCCTGTCCCATTTAAGGGACTGGATCCTCTGAAGCTAATTCTGACCGAGTCATGTCCTCTGTCGGCCTTGCGCTTAGGAGGACCCGGAAGTCAGGCGCTGCGAAATGAGACGGTCCAGTCTACTCATCTCACTGAGTACTGGTCGGTTACTTCACAACCGAAGAAAACATTTCTTCACATTCACGTTTCACATTTACATTTACATTTACATTTACATTTACATTTACATTTACATTTACATTTACTATTAATATTTTTTATACTGTTCATATTTTTGGCAATAGATGTAGAATTAGTAGTAGTATTCTTTACAAATTAACTGTTTTCAGTATGTTTTAGTTGTTTTGTATTAGTTTTAATTTAGTTTATTAAGTTATTTTGATGGAGCCTTCAGATTTTGTACTTATTTTAACAATTGATTTAAGATTAATGCATATGGAGAACCTTCACCGCAGATGTCGGTGTGTGATGTTTCTCAGGCTGAAAGAAAAGCATGAACAGGTAAAATAAACATTAAATTGTTAAATTTAATGTTTGTCATTAGCTGAAATGTTTTATTTAAAGATCTAGGTTCTAAATGTGTTTTAAAGATCTAGGTTATAAATGTGTTTAAGATTTAAAAGCAACTATCAAGATTTTATTTGAACAGTTTTTGCATTTCTTCACAGTCAAGAATACAGTATTGTAGGATCAACATAAGTTAATAAAAATAAAGATACTGTTACTGAACAGTCTATTTATTATCAAACAATGAACAAATGTAATAATCACTATTTTACATTAAAAAAAAATAATAAGGGACAATTCTTTCAAGAACTGAGAGGAGCCTATCCATCTTCCTCTCATTCCTCTCCTCTGCCTCCCTCTGCAGCCACATGTCTTCCTTCATCCTCTCTGTCCCTCTTCCTCTTGTTGGGCCGCCTCCTTTGTTGAGGTTCGGGTCCCTCCTCATCATCACTACCATCATCGTCTCCTCCCGTCCTCCTCTCGTTCACTCACTGCTGAACTTGGACCTGGTCTGTGCTCAGGGATAAAGGTGATGAGGACAGGCAGAGCAATTGAACGCCTTTGTCCAAGTACTTAATCCATGAGGACATACCAGGGCCAAGTTGCAGCAGTGGGCTTCCCACTCATCCCTTCACCCAACCCTGGACACTTGAAACCCAGAAACAGAGGAGTCATTCATGGAAGTTAACAAATACAACAATGAAAAAAAAAAAAAATTAATGCCATGATAAAAGAAATATAATGTAAAATGCTGTGGACTTCAAACTAATGTATACATACTATATATTGTATATGTACTTTATATTCCTTTTTTTAAATTGTACCACTTTTTTTTGGCCTTTTAAGTTTTAAAACCAAAGTTTAAAAGCTATGCCGTGTCTAAAACTACTGTTTCTTGGTGCTTGCATACCAACAGTAAATACACCAAACATGCAGGTGCGGCGATCAATCCTTTCTGACTTCTGCTTAATAATTACATCAGTAGCAGTACAACATCTGGCCGACAAATCCACACTCCACAGGATGCAGTCCCTTAAATGGGACAGAGCTATGGACTGTGGGAATCGCAAGTTAGCCTACATTTTGGGATTAAAGCAATCTGTTATGATGATAAGGTAAAACTAGTTGTTTAAGGTATGATGGGGCCTGAGTCACTGGTGGTGACTGGCTTCAGGAGTGAGATATGAAAGGTGTGATGTATCTTGAGGAAAGGAGGGACCTTGAGACAAACCGCAGCAGGATTGAGGACCCAGTCTACCTCGAACAGTCCGATGAATCGGGGTACCAACTTCCTGGATTCCACTTCGGGAGGTTGCAGAAGGAAAGCCAGACCTTGTCCCCTGGCTAGTAGGTGGGAGCCGGGAGTCACCACTACCTGGTGGTACACGTTGTGTACCAAACTGAATCCATAGCCATGAAGGGGGTCATCCTGGTAGAAGAGTTGGTCAAGGAGTTATGTGCATATTTGACTCAGATAAAGTGGAGACTCCAAGATGCCAGGTGATGGGTGAGACACAGCGGAGGGCAGACTCAAGGTCCTGGTTGGCCCTCTCAGACTGTCTGTTAGACTGAGAATGGCACCCAGAGTAAAGGCTGGGAGAGGCCCCACGGCTTGGCAAAAGACCTGCCAGACCCAGCTCCCTCCAACCAATGCCTCCACTCCTGAAGGGCAGCCACCACTGCCAACAGATGTTGCCTATGTCATAATTAGTTTTGGCAGGAGTCAACTTACAGGAGAAGTAGAAACAGTTTTTGGTCAGTTGGGCTGTGATGAGACAGGATGGCTCCGATGCCGGTGTCTGAAGTGTCGATCTGAACAACAAACTGAAGAGAGGGGTCTGAGTGAGTGAGGATGGGAGCCTACCCATGGATAAACTGACGATAGAAATTGGCAAAACCCAAGAATTGTAATTGTTTATGGGAGGAGGGGGGTAGACCAGTTAACTACGGCCTCGATCTTCTTGGGGTCAGGGTTGAGCAGCCCCCTAGCTAAAATATAACCTAAAAAAAGAAACAATCACATATCTCTGCTTTTACATACAACTTTTTTTTACATACAACAAAAGCAGAGACTGGCCGGCTGAGCACAGGAGCAACTAGAAAAATTAGGAGGAAAAGCACGGGTAAGTGAAATGGCAAATATGACTGAGAACTATTACCTAAAACACTGCGTAGCATAACAGCGTGTCAACTGTTACCATCCATAGAAATGTTTACGCGCTGACACCTGGCAGCAGGAAGTCACTGTATTTAAAGGCAGGAGCTGATGAGGACCAGGTCATCAGGAAATGGAAAACAGCCATGGAGAGTAGAGGCGCCACCTAGCCAACCAACCAGCCTCCTAGAGGACAAAACACAAAACACATGCACAGGAAAAAAGGGGAGAACAGGTAAAAATAAAACTAAACATAAAAGACTCAAACCTACCCCAAGAGACTAGACATGACGAGGATCTTAAATAGAATTCTAAACTGTACAGGGAGCCAGTGTAGAGAAGCTAACACTGGTCTCTCTTTTTAGAACTCATGCGGCAGCATTTTCAAATAGCTGGAGTGGTTTAACAGACTTACTGGAAAATCCCGGTACTAACAAGATGCAGTAATCCAATATAGATATTACAAATATGTGAAAAAAATTTTCAGCATCATGTAAGGACAAAATGTTTCTAATTTTCATAATTTTCTGCATGTGGAAGAAGGCTGTTGTGGAATTAGTTTTTGTTTGAATAAAATGACATATCCTGGTCAAGGTTCCTCTCTGTGGTACTGGACACCATGGTTATGTTATCTAAAGGTATTTATGCCAGAGTAGAATGATGCTCCATGTATAGGATAAAAAGTATAGTATACAGCAGAGGGAAGTACCTGAGGTCCCAAGAGTCTGCTCCAGTCTCTGCAATAGAATTTTATGATCAGTGGTGTCACATGCAGCACTAAGACCGAACAAGACAAGTGTAGAGACTACAGCATTATTTGAGGCCAAGAGAAAGTCATTGGTATATTTAAATTGTGCTGTTTCTGTGGTGTAATATAATCTACACCCTGACAGGAAATCTTCAAATAGGCCATTACTATGCAGATATTAATATAACTGATTTGCAACAGCCTTTTCTAGGATTTTAGAAGAGAATAGAAGATTGGATAGAGATCAGTAGCTAAAACATCTGGGTCAAAGGTTGTTTTTTTTGAGAAGGGATTTATTAACTGGAACTTTTAAATCTAAGGCTAGATATCCAGTTAATAAGGATAGATTAATCTGATTTAATATGGATCAATTAATTAAAGAAAAAAATCTTTAAAAACTATAGTGGGGATGGGCTCTAACTGACTGGGTTGATGGTTTGGATGATGATACAAATGATGTTAACTCAAGAGGGGAGAAACTGTATAACTACACGTGGTGCTCCGAAAGCTCTTCTGTTAAAACATGAAATCTGTACCACCAGGTAGTGATTTGGTTTTTCTCTAATTTATGCTATTATATTCACACATACTGCTCAGTGATGACCTTATACCATTGCTTTGATTGTTTTTTTTTCCTGTTCTTCATCCAGCAGTATTTAACAATTACCCTTTCTGTAATTTACATGACACTTTTTTCCAAGTTTCTACTGAGTGTAACTGGCAAACACGTTTCTTCTCTCTTTTAAAAAACAGTTTAGATCTCTTTAAATTCATTTATGCTTGAAAGATTTTCATAATGGGAGCAGGCTACAAAACATGTTATTAAGAAAAGTGACAACCTTTATAGTGAAGTCAAAAAACAGCCAAAAAACGACTTTGGTTAGAGTTCAGGTTTTATAAAAATTTCGGTAACCTAGAGTCTTGCTGGTGTTTCACTGATCTATTTTGTTTTGAAATCAACTAAAGGAAAAAGGACCGAAATGGAAACGGGAGTAAAAAAAAAAAAAGGAATAACAAAGATTTATTTACAAAAAGCAAACAGAAAAACCAGTCAGTGAATTAAACATAAAACGTTGAGACTGGCTGGCTGGTGAGGCAGAGCTCAGGAAAAAGTCAGGAACTGTAAAAAAGGGAAAAAATTTGTCAAACTGAAAAAAACTTAAAGAGCAAAGCTGAGAGCTTGAAGACATACAGTATAGCTACAGATCCAAATGATTCAGATAAGACATGCTGATACCAGGGAGCAGAAAACTAAGGTTTAAATAGGGAACAACTGATGAGCAATTGGAAACAGCTGTGCTGATTAGAGTCTCCGCCTTGCCAGTTAGCCAGCCTCCTGAAAAACAAAGCACAGGACAAACTCTCCAGGAAGCACAGGAACATACAAAAATAAAACACAGGAAATGACAAACACAAGAGGAGCAACCCAGACCAGATATGAGACGTGACATGCATCTCAATAAAAGTAATCAGATGACTGAATGTGATTTCTTTTAGGTTTTAGAAAAACAAACCACAAAAGGAAAAACTGAAGAGAAAAATTTGATGCTACACTCGTGCCAATTTTGCTGCCAAGTTTTTCTTTGCATCCTGAAGGCAAAGCTTGGAGAACAACATTTTCTAAATTCCAGAACCCAATTCCAAAATCTCGTCTCTTCATTTCTCCTCCTTTGCACTCATTATGCAGTGGACAAAGTTTTAAGGAAACACAAAGTTTACAAGGCCTGAGAAAGAAGAAGTCATCCTTCACCCTACACCTCTAAATTGCTTTCATTTTTTTGGGGCCCATAAATAGACCCTTATTGTCACATAAATGTCTCCTTTTCAGGTGGGATTTGTAGTGCGGGGTGACAATATGTGTGTGTGTGCATTTGTGAAACCCACCTTTTGATGTCCCTTCTGTTTAACAGGCAGAGCAAACACATCTGCACATATGTGTGGTGCTTTTGCCACATTGCTAGCCTGCTAGCTCTCAGGCAACAGCATGTTAACAGATACTGAAATCTATCTATCAATCAGTTAATAATGTTGACCATATAAAATAACCCTAATCTCTGAACAGTATATAAAAAAAGTTTGTTATTAGCTGAAACGTTTCATATGAAGATCTACGTTACAAATGTGTTTAAGCTTTAAAAGCAAATATCAAGATTTTATTTGAAGAATTTTTCCATTTCTTCACAGTCAAGAATACAGTATTGTAGGATCAAAATAAGTTAATAAAATTAAACAATGAACAAATGTAATACTCACTATTTACATTTAAAAAAAATAATTAGGGACAATTCCTTCAAGAATTGAGAGGAGCCTATCCATCCTCCTCTCATTCCTCTCCTCCGCCTCCCTTCGCATGTCTTCCTTCATCCTCTCTGTCCCTCTTTCTGTTATCGAGGTTCGGGTCCCTCCTCACCATCACCACCATCATCTTCGTCATCATCCTCCTTCCTTCAAATTAATCATTATATTTATTTCCAGCCAAGTTTAACCTTTTAAGTTTTAAAACCAAAGTTACGCCACGACTGACATGACTGTTTACCGGTGCTGGCAGCGGTCAGTCCTTTCTGACATCTGCTTATTAATTACATCAATAGCGGTACAAATTTTAATATAAATAAAACATTTATATTTTTTGTTTCTTTGATTTAAAACATTATGCTTATATTTAAAAATGAATTCGCTCCGCAGCCAGACACGTCCGATTTTCCAGCGGCACGCAAAGAATTCTGATTGGTCGGCCGCGAAGAATCCACCATAGCTATACTTCCCAGACAAGCTAACGTCGGCCGCATTCGCATTCTACAATACATTTTTGTATCCTTCAAAGCGGTGGGCTATCCCAGAAGTCTTTGCATGCCAGTGGCAGAGCTTTTTTTTTTTCTTTCTTTTTTTTTTTTTATACATCAACACGAGAACAGGTTTAGTAATAGTAAACTAAACCAAATGCAAAAGAAGAATAAATAAAATTAACTCTATAAAAATAACAATACAAAATAAAATATCATTTTGATATAATTAGGTATACTTCATTTAATACTAAGATTTATTAAATAACTTCAACACATTCTTGATATTATTTAGATATTATTACTTGTGGAATAAAGAGAGGAGTTAAGAATCTTAACCAGGTATATTGACCTGGTAAAACCTGTGTTTGTTCTAATATTTAATGTCCAAATTGTCTGCTGTGAATAATTAATAAATATAGAGTTGACTGCATTGGTTAGTTGACTTATATATATGATGTTGTTGTTAAAATATTGTTTTATTCTATATATTGTTCAAATCATAAATCTGTGAGGAGATAAGTTATATTTGTAAATCATATTCCAGGTTTGTCACATTTAAGGGAAATTGTTTGTCTTGTCCATATTTGTCTCTCAGCCTGATACATCACACACCAGTATCATCTACATTTACTCCAGTATTACATTTCTTTCATTCATATTTCTTTAAAAAATAATATTAACTGGAGGGTCTATCAAAACTAATAAATAATCACAAAACTGATAAACTGGTACAACAAAACACTAGAACTGACAATTATTCCTAAATAAAATATATTTTAGATATATTTATATATTTAGATTTATTTTACATCAAATATGTTTAAATTTATCAGATTTTTAGGATGTTTTGGCTGATTGGGGCTTAAATCAACAGTCAGACTTTAAGGAGCAGAAAAACTCTTATTTAGGAGTTTGAATTGTAGATGGCAGTATTTAAGCACTATGTGTGCAGCCTGCTGGAATTTATTAAAAGAGGAAGAAAGGGAAAGCGCACCCCACTCCACCCTTCGTCGGCTGGACTGTTTCATTTCACGTAGCGCACTACTTCCGCCTCCTCCATCGGCTGCACACTCAGGACGAGATGACAGCGTCGGCTGCAAATTTAGTAGGATCCAGCCTCTGGATTGAGACACGGCCACAGTAGCAGTGACTGTAGGACTATGCTTTCTCCACAAGATGTCGCCAAAGAATAGGTTAAAGAATGCTGCAGCTCTCTGATCTCATCTCCACATATGCTCCACATGGCTCGCTGGACACAGTGAAGCAGACAAAACATAAGAAGCAATCAACTTCGTTCTAAGCAAGGCGATTAAACAACAGTTAAAACATAGATAAAACACTTGAGTTTTACAAACATGTGGATGTGCAGTCTGACACGTTAAACACAAAGGAAGTAGAACACAATACTCCAACTGCCCAGACGCTACCTCTTACTTTGAGTTGAGAGGGGGGGCTGGAAGTGAGGTGTCCCGTTTGTCTTCGGGTCAGTCCAATTAAGTGGAGTCGCGGAGCATTGACGGAATGTTGTGTGGCTCTCAGCGGGACAACAGCGGCTGATCCTCAGGTTCGTTGCGGAGGAGGCAGCTCAGGAGTCGACTTTATTACAAGGAAGCTCCGCTCTCCTTCTCTTCTGCAACGGTGAGCGAAAGCCTGGTTCTACAAAGGCTTCCAAATGCGGATCCAAAAGGGGTGTGTAGCTGAATGCTTTGGTTGGATGTCTTCAGTGGTCATGGGAGGAGAGGTGAGCTGATTTCTGCTCCGTTACCTGTGTGAGCTGGATAGGAGCAGCAGTGATCACAGTCAGTCACAGTTCCCATGGAAGGCAGATGGGAGGAGTCTGGAGATGGCTCCCATATGGCCACCAAAGCTGAGAGGTGAAAGCAGGGAAGAGAGCGAGGCTGCCTTAGGCAGGGAAGAGAGAGCAACGTCTGCCCTTCTCCTAAGGAGGATGGGCCGAAGAGAGAGAATGATAAGGTTGGGGAGTAAGTGGCATCAAAGGGAAGTGGCCAGTGAGATTGTAGGATTCCACCTTGTCCTTGCTTTACACCTCTTTTATGACCCGCTGTTTATGATGCAAAGGAATATCTTTGTTAGGATTCCAGGCCAGACTAGGTTAGGGCCTCCCAATAATCCCTCCTTTGGTCTGAAGGCTGGGATGCTGGTCGAAGGGTTCAGAGCACCTGTGTGGGCTGCCAGTGTTCAAGGTTGTCAACAGTCCTTGTCTGAATGGCACAGTCCATACTCCAGAAGCAGATGAAAGAGGTGAAGAGAGAGTGAGGAGTGAGCACAGTTCATAGTCCAAAGTGAATAGTTCACAACCAGTGGTTAATAATTTATGACAGTTCAAACAGTTCAAAGCAGAGGGTTGTGTCTGGGCAACTTTGAGGTGCATCTGGGCAGATGACTTGACTAACTAAGTACTTTACACATAACAACAGGGAGAAAAGATGTACAATCACATAGTCCTTGGGTTCTTGCTGCTGATCCCAGGGGAAGCACCTGTTGAAGATGAGGTACGTGCTCGGTAGAAGGGACCGCAAGCAGAGAAGGGACAGGTCAGTGTGAGGCTGGTTTACTTGAGCTAAGATATGACTCAGTCAGCAGTCACAAGCAGAGGCTGCCATTGAGGAGGTCCTGACCAATGAGCAAAAGGACACAGATAAATGGGGTGCACTAAGGTAACCCATGAAAGGTCAAGGTCACTTGTTGTGTGGTCGAGGACTTGTCTTTGGTAGCCCATGTAGCCCATAATGGTGAGACTACAAGATTGTGTTCGCAGAGGTTTGCTTAAAGTGAGCATGGCTCTAGTCCCTTCAGCAAACAGTGTCAGGCATTTTGGAACCTGAATCTGAACCTGGCTGTGTTAAGATGTCTACACACGCCCCTACCATGATGGCATACAGGGTGTGTTCAAACACTGGAAAGTACATCTGCCGATGGAGTGCATGGGGAAGATAGACACGTGTCTTAAAGGGTGCCACAGATACTATACTGGGCTAGGTGCAGGGAAAATTGACCTGTGGCTCAATGGCAGGACGCAGGGAAGATCATCCTGGCCTGAATAAGTAACAGTCGGCTCTTTGGTGGCTAGACTGTGCATGGGGAAGATTCAATTCAATTTTATTTGTATAGCGCCAAATCTCAACATACATTATCCCAAGGCACTGTACATAGTAAGGCCAAAGCTTTTACAATATAAGGAGTCAACCCGTGCCTCACTGCTGATGCCTTAAAACTAAAAGTTATTGTGTTAGTAACGCTGTGTGAATGGTTCAATTCGCTGATAGTACACAAAACACCAATTGGCTAACACACGCTACCACCCACTAACACATGCTAACACATGCATGAGGATAATGGCGAACACAGGCTACATTAGGTTAGGGCCCCCTCAACCACAGAATCAAATGTGTTGACTGACATGTGGAGAAATTTTAATAAAGTATGCCTGGGTCAGCTGCAAGGAAAACAGCTTATCCATGGCAAGACTTAATAGATTTTATTGTTCTACCCAGCACCTGAATATTTTTAAGAGCTGTTCCATTTTGCCTGCCGGTTTTATAGAGCACACTTTAGTTCAGTGTGTGCCTACTCGTGACATCTCTGGCGACTTGATTAGATCTACAGTATCAGAGATCTAGAAATATGTGGCAGAACTGCAAACTTTAGCTGAGTCCACAGTTGCTGGGTGTGCCCGCTAGGGGCACTATGGTATGCAGTAAATTTAATAATGTTGCTCTGATGGATGCTCCCTCTCACTTTGTCTTTGGTCTAGAGAGGAAAAATGGACAGAGGAGGTTAATATATTCTCTACGGTCCTCTGAGGGTACGGTGCTGCAGGGTAATTCAGAAATGGATATGCAGCAGGTCTATATAAGAAGTTGTTTCAATCTGAATATACTGTTATATAAGTTCTTTTCTCTCTGGTCTGCGAAAAGTGACAGAAACGAACAACAAAAAACTAGGAACAGACATCACTCTCCAGGAGCTCTCTGAGGCTCAGCAGAGCATGAAACCTGGCAAGTCTGCTGGTCTAGATGGTTTACCTGCGGAGTTCTATAAAGAATTCTGGGCAGTAATTGGTGAGGACCTGTTAGCAGTACTCAGGGACAGTCTGCACAAAGACAGTTGCCCCTGAGCTGTAGGCAGTCCTCACACAAAAAAGGAGACTTACAGGACATAAAGAACTGCTGGCTGGTGTCACTCTTCTGCACAGACTAAAAACTCTTCTCCAAGGTCTTGGCCAACAGGTTAGGAAAAGTGATGGAGCACATTATTCAAGTTTACCAGACTTACTGTGTACTGGGCTGGCTAATCACTGATAATGTACATTTAATTTGGAATGATTTGGAACTCTCTAGTTCATTAGGCACAGATCTTGGTCTTATTTCCATAGACCAAGAAAAGGCATTTGACCGGGTTGAACACAGGCACTTGTGGTGTACTTTAGAAAACTTTGGGTTCAGCTCAGGTTTTATTGCCAAGATTCAAACCTTGTATGGAAACATTAAGAGTGTACTGAAAGTTAACAGTGGTCTGCTCCTTTTAAAGTCCAGAGAGGTGTGAGGCAGGGCTGCCCTCTTTCAGGCATGCTCTACTCTCTGGCTATAGAACTTCTTTTAAAACAATTCAGTGCAGGTTTTATTGTTCCTAGTTGCAATTGTGGCTTTAAATTGTCTGTATATGCTGATGATATTGTTGTAAGAAAAACAAAAAGATGTGCAATCTCTGCAAAAATTAATTGGAATAAAAGCAAAGCATTTGGTGGGAGAAGGGCTGGAGGAGATACAACCCCCAAGTGAACTCACATGGAGGAAAATGGTTTTAAATTCCTTGGTGTGTATCTGGGAGACTGCAGCACAGTTGACAAGAACTGGGAAAATGTTTTAGATGAAGTGGAAGAAAGACTGAAAAAGTGGAATGGTTTTTATAAAAGCTGTCTTTTAGAGGTTGTGTTTTAATCAACAACTTGGTTGCTTCAGTGTTGTGGCGCCACTTATCTTGTGTGGACCCCCTTCAACATTGCTGTCCAAAATACAGACAGTAATGGCAGAGTTCTTTTGGGATTGTCGCCACTGGGTTCCTCAGAGTATGCTTTTTCTCCCCAAAGACGAAGGAGGATAGAGCCTCATACATTTGGCCAGCAGAGGAGCTGCATTCAGGCTGCAGTTCATTCAGAGGTTCCTGATCGGCCCCGCGGACCTAGTTTGGAGGCCCATGACCCAAGCTGTTCTATCCTAGTGGTGGGGACTGGGACTGGACCAGAGTGTTTTGAAAATCTGGGTGTTTTTAACAAAGGAGAGGCCACAGGATTTTAACTTGATTACTGGATTTTAAAATAACCTATCATTAAAATTCATTTTGATGTGGGGGACGCTGTTGGAGCCTCTGTGGAGGCAAAGGTCATGGCAGCAAATATCTCCACACTTGGAAATTTAGTGGACATCTGTAGTTTGCTGCTCAGTTCTGTAGAGAGAATGTCTCCTGTGGTGAAAGTAATGGAAAGCCACGTACAAGCTGATGGTTAAAATGATAAACAAAGACAAAATGAAGGGTCAGGCTGACACACCAGGGTTCGTTTAGGTCTGGCACCAGGCGTGAGCCCTTCATGGGTATCATTTTATAAACCACCATTAACCAAAAATGTTGGGTATCTACAGTAGCAGTTTAGATTTTTACATGGTGCTGTGGCAGTTAACAGTTTTGTATCAATTTTTAATCCAAATGTGTCTGAAAACTGCCTTTTCTGTTCTCTCAAAGAAACTATTTCACTGTTTCCTGGACTGTCAGAAGCTAAAAAACATGTTTTTGTTTTTACAGGAACGGAGGAACCGTACTAAGCAAATGTACATCACTGGTTTTAAATGTATAAGAAATCTAAAAGAGAAGTGGCATATTTTAAACTTCCTTCTGGGTCAGGCAAAGATGGCTGTATATGTCAGCAGAAAATACAGGATTACAACATCATCAGATTGTGTTGCAGAAAACATTATTAAAAAAATGATACAGGCAAGGTTAAACATTTGATTTTAAATTACACAAGGAGATTGATGTTGAAAACATTTAGAGATATGTGGTGTGAATCAGGTTTTGTGTTCTGTGATGAATGGGGAGCTTGTACTTAGTGGTTTGCTTGAATACATAATTTTTGTAACTTTTCTGTGAAGTGAATTTAATTTGTAAATTTGAGTTCTAGTAATAAAACATGTTTTTTTTTTTAAAAAAAATCAACAAATCTTTCTTTCTTTCTTTCTTTCAAATATTTGTTCCTTTTTCTATCCCTCTTTTTCCTGTCCATTTATCTTGCTGTGTCTCTGAAAGTCAGATGAGCTAGGTGATAGTGACAGAGCCAGCTGTATGCCAGTTACCATGTTGATGACAGCTACCGGCACAGGTGCACAGGCAGCTGGGAAGGCTTGGAATGTGTGCGTGTGTGACAGAGATAGAGAAATGGCGATGGGAAAGAAGATGGAAAGAACATGGGAGAAGGCTGGGAAAGGAGAGATAAGAGGTGGGGGCAAAATTTGACTTTTCACCTCTTGCCTCATGTAGGAAGTTCCCTAGATCCTCATGACTCATATGTATCTTGACTTCTGTTCAATTCCAAGACATTTGTCAATCATTGTATGCTTGTGTCAGAGTGTCTAGTTGAGTTAATTGAGGTGAGGGAAGATTAAAAAAAATACACACTTTTTTATCAAGGTTAAGTTAAAATTTTTGCAGGTGAGCCAAGTTAGAGCACAGATTATGTCAATTTGTTAAACTGGAGTGAATGAGCCAAATAAGAGCTCAGATTATATCAATTTGTTGAACTGGAATGAATGTCTAAAATAATTTCCTGACAAGTCTTTTTATTTACCACGTTTCACACTGACAGTTATTCATGGTTACACTGTAGGACAGTGGCTTACATTATTACAATAAGGCAATACAATGCAATAAGGTCTATTTTCTCTCCAGCTTCCTCCCACAGTCCAATAGCATGCAGTTTGGTGTTAATTGAACCCTAAATTGACTGTAGGTGTGAATGTGAGAGTGAATGGTTTTTCATCTATGTATGCTTGCCCTGCAATGGACTGGTGACCTGTTGATGTACCCCACCTTTCACCCTATGACAGCTGGGATTGGTTTCAGCTGCCAGTGACATTCATGCGGGGGATAAAGCAATAGACAATAAGTGACTTTATTCACTATTGAGCCATTAAAGCAAAGTACCTCTCCTGAGGCACACCTGTTAGACAGTTGCAGATGATACAACTGCCATCCCTTTAAACAGCCCCCCTCCCTTTATTTTTCATTACCTTTGCTTTACCTGTCTTTTGGCTCTTTATCTCTTCTGGGAAAATTCCAGTCTACTCTTCTCCTGCACCTTCTCCTCTTCACCTCTTCCCCTCCCAACCCTATTCCCTCTCCCGAGAGCGGGAGGCCACTGTGCCATCACTCATCACTTGGTGATAACAGGCACAAAGGGGGCCTTGGTTGCCCTGGCTGAGGCTGCTCTATATGCACCGCCACTGGGGAGAAAGTGGAGGAAAGTTCCCTCCCTCCATCAGTTCCCTCCAGCCCTCCATCGTCCCCACCTTCTCAGATGATGAAAACTCTGTCAATGCGTATTAGGAAAGAATCATGCTGGCAGACAGAATCACAATGATAAAAGCTGTGCTGCTACACCTCTGCATATCCATCACTTTCTAATTTATTCACTATTTGTCACTTCATACTAATTTTGGGATTCCAAACTTTTTCACACTGCTTTCATTATGATAGTTGCCTGTGCCTCTTATTAAGCTTAATTTTCTGTGTGAAGATTTATGTGCTCAATCAATTTATTCTGATGATCAAAGTCTTTGCATTTTTTCATACTTCAAGGAGTAGTTTAGGTTTTTGAAGTGTGGCTGTATGAGGCATGGACAAATGCACTCTCCTTACCCTGCACCGAAAACCAGCTTGAGACATGGAAGTACACCTATTAAAGTTTAATTGTAGAAAAAGGCCATGTAATAATGCGATAAAGTGGTGTAAATATTCTTTACATGTTGAAGACTTAAGCAGATGTAGAGGTAAGTCTTTAATTAAGTGGCTGCAATTTGTTTTGCTTTTGTCACTCTGGTAGCCATGTTTTCAGTGAGAGGGAGTCCAAGATGGTTGTTAGTGCAGGAGGAACACACAATTATTGCTGAATATGTGCCAGTACCTCATGCAATTACACTTCAGCTATGCCTTTAAAATGCAGTTATGTTATCAATGTGGGTCAAATTTTGGATTTACCAAATTTGGATTTTCAAAAAGAAAAGGTCTTCAGAGCCACTTTGGGAGGGAAGAACTGGATTTCAGTAATGGGCACTACAATGGCACAGAGCTTAAGAATTCTGCAACTGGGAAAGGGGCATTAGGTAGAGGTGGGAGTTATTTTATCCTTAGGCTGGCACAGCAACAGTCTCACTTTATGGTGAGAGAAAATGGGTGCCAAAAAAGGGTGGTGGGAGTGTGCAGGCTCTGAAATTGATTTCATGCTGCAGTCAGACACAGGCCCCAGGGAAGAATGATATGTGTGTGCAGTTGTCTGTGAATATGTGTGTCAGAGAAAGAGAGACAGAGTATGAGGGGAGTGTGAATTCTGAGGCCAACACAGTGACTTGAGAGAAAGAGAGAGAGAGAGAGAGAGAGAGAGAGAGTTGCATCAAAGTGACATAAGGCATAAGAAAAGGCATGTTGCCATTTTTCTACTGATCAACAACAAGCTGCATCACAAATGTTGGAATTTGTTATTAATGCATTCTTTCAAAGTCAGGTGGAGAGACTGCAATTCATTTAATCATTTTCACTCAGTGTGTAATACTCTCTGAAAATGATATGACCATGAACACTGACAAAACTGGTCTTGACTTTAACTTGGACTGATTTGAACCTGCCACTGTTCCCTAAAATTTTTAAATAATTTATTATAACAACTGTCTTTTTGCACATTGTTACCCATGTAAAAGGTATGCAGTGATATCTATATATTACATAAAGGTGTGACCACAAGGAACAAATAATACATTAAGGATTAGTATTATTTCTTAATGATTCTCATAAACACATTACAAAGTGATACCTTTGAAGACAATTTTAAATGGGTGTGCTGCCCAAATTGTATACTGATTTGTACTCATTACATCTATCATGAACCCAGCTGTTTAGAACTCAGTGGCTTTCTTTCATACTTCTCTTCCTTCTTTGAGATTTGTGTGTTACTCCATTTTGCCCTGATATCCTTCCTTTCCTTACTCAGCCCCTCTCCAGTCTCTCTCTCTGTCCTTCCCCCCTTCTTGGCATTGGCAACAGCATCTCTTTTAAGACACATATCAATGGAACTGTCTTCTGCTTTGAAAGGCCTTTGTGTCCATCCTTTCTTCCCCTTAATTTGGTTTCTTCAAAACACTTTCCCATAGCATGGCTGTCTCGCTCTCCTTTTTTCCAGCTACCCCTCTCTTCTCATTTCCCTGTCTTCTATTTCTTTCAACTGTCCTACATAAGTTTAACTTAAGTTGTTATCGGACAATTTATACACAAGCATTTTCATAGAAGTGGAGGTAACTAGTAAAATTATGCTAAAGATATTCAATTCCAGAGGCCTGGAGTCTAAACATCTACCACTTTGTTGTTATTCTCTCTCAATATATATCTGGGACAAGAAAAATGAAAGATCAAGTGCATGGTAAATAGACTTTGTTCCAGTGCATCCTGTGCAATGTTGCCCTCTTCCCATGACTCCTCTGCCTGCATAGGTTTCTGCAGAGAGATTCTTGTCATGGCAACGCAAAACCAAGTATTGTGTTTGCAGACTGAGCCAGAAGGCAGATGACCTTGATACAAAAGTGTGTATTTTTGTAATTGTTTTATGAGGCAGATGAAAGACAGGAATTTGGAAGGGGAAATAAATTCTGGAAAGAAGTGTGCAGCACCCTTGGTGGGTCCAAGTGATGGCATTAATTTCTCACATGTGCAGCATTGAGGTGTCCTCACCTCAGGCAGATACATGTGTTTTTAATCTACTGTATAAACAGACAGACTCATTCACTATATCTGCATCTGTTTCTTTGCCGAAAAACTCTCTTTTGTCTTTTCATCTATCCCATCAGTGTCTTTTCTGACAGCAGTCTACTTTGTTTCACAATGCATATTTCCTTTTTGTATTTCTCATATCCCTTGCCAACATCTTTTTTACATTGTTTCACCTTTTGTCTCCTTTTACCCCAGTCCCTACTCTGAACATATCAGCTATCTCTAACTGTCATCCACTCTACTGTGAAATCTTTGAAATCTTTTTCAAAGAATCATAATTGCATCATGATGGGACGTATGACTTTCCGCTTTGAGAGAGTTCTGCCAAAGACATTCTTCTCCAGAGTTGTGCAATTTTGTATGTGTGTTTGTCAGCATTTGCTTCATGTAGTGATAGAAATATACTGTGTTTATCCAAGCAAATGATAAAAAAACCTGAAATAAATCACCTTGTTTTTTGCACATGTGAGTGTTTATGAAGTGAGGAGAAACAGCCTCTTGGTGCTGGGAATGAGAGATCTTCTTTGACCTCACGAATCGCTACTGATATTTCTGGTTGTAAAGAAAAAACATTGAAAAAAATGTTATGCCTGTCCAGTTTTTAAAGTGATTTCCATTTTGACAGAGTACCACTTCACAGGGTTAAAGGAAATGGGCTGTGGCTGAGTTATACAGCCATACTACCTCTTTTTCCTTGAAAAATGTTCTTTTCATACTTTGTTTAGATGACAATTTTAGCTCCATATGAGAAGTACTCTGCATCCATAGTGACATATTCCATGTGACAATTTAGCTAGACTGGACTTGCATGTACTGGTGTAAGCTGGAAGCTGATTTACTTAGTTTCATGAAATCCTATTGATAAGAAATGACAATGTTACAAGTAAAACCAGGGCTTTAAAAAATTAGAAGATATTAACATGTTAACAATGCTTTTGGTTCACAGCTGATAGTTGAGTCACGACTAATAAGAACCAGTCATGTTTAAAATCAAAATGGAGCTTGCACCATTTTCAAACTGCTCTAAAATATCATGCTAATGTGAAGGGCATGTGTAACCAGAAAAGAATTAGTGTATGTTAAAATAGACTGACTGTAGTCTTGGAACCTCTCCATCGCATAATCAGCAATGACATGACTAAAAATGGTTTGTCATCAGAAATCCAAACAAAACAGGAGAGATACATGGTACATTTGCTTCAAAGTGATCCCCACCTGCTAACTAGTCCAGCAGGTGCACTTGCAGCACTTGGCATTGATGTTAGTATTTTTTATTAAAGGTGAGCAGACAAGATTCTCTCTTTGTTTTGCCATTTATTCTCTGGGCAGGAGCAGAATATGTACTGGTCATTCTCATAATGCTCACACATGGGAGTTTCCTTACAGGCAAGTCTCTCATAGAACTGGTCAAATTACAACAAAGGCTAGTTAGCTAGCTGGCTTACTGATGACTCTGTGGTTAACTGTTATTCAGCTTATAGTGCACATATGCTCATACATTTGACATACAGATACAGTATTAATACACAATATTCATACACAGTGCTGTGGCTCTGCAACTTACCTTGGGCAGGTCTCTCATGTAACTGGCAATGCCCTAAGGCACTTGTGGCGTTTACCTGCTGCCTAGAGGGCACCTGAGATCCATACGTCACAAATACACTATAACATGGACATTACATAATGCCAAATGGAATAACACCATATAAACTCTGTTACTCTGGGTCACAAATATGATAACAACTGCCTGAGATTGTTGAAATGACAGGGCAATATAAACATGGACAAATTTCCCAAAGCCTGTTATTCAGATGTCAAACAATTCAGTGATATTATCCTTTTTTTTTCCCATAAGGTCATTTGTTCCTTGTGTCTCTCATGGCAGCCACATCTTACTAAAAGTGAGATTCGGTATCTCAAGCTGGAGTCATGTGTTGGTTTTTCTTCACAATCCACAAGTCTTTCACCTTTTGCTTAAGACTTCCATGGTTTGTCTCATCAGACGTATTCATGTAGGTTTAAAAATGTGGCTCAATGGTAAGGCAAGTCCTCTTTCAACTAGATTGTGGGTCTGATCCCCAGCTTTGCTAGTCTGCATGTCTTGGGTGTTAAAAAAATCAGTGCTTTTTAAATATAGGCCAATTTCTATTTAAAGAATGTAATCCTGTGGCTGAGCTGCTGTGATTGAGCAGCTCTTCTGAAGTACATTACTTTAAACAGAGCTCTGCAGTATGGGATTGTTTCATAGAGTTTCATAGAGTAAGACATTCTGACTCTGAATGTTTGAACCTGTTTTGGTTATAGTTTTGATCAAACAGGTCATTTGTAGTTAGGATGTCGGGATTAAAACGACCAATTATTGTTCCAAAGCAAAAAACAGCAAATTTATTGTCCAGGCTATTTGTAAAAGTATAGCCTACACTTTTCTGCACCAGTGGTAAGAATGATTGACCCCTATTGGGCCAATTACAGCCAGTTATGAGACAAATTGAAGAGTGAGTTTATGGGGGTAGCTGTCCTCATTTTTACAATATTATTCTCATTGGATGGACATCACTGAAGGAATAGCAGAAACAATTGTAAATGTGTAACACTGTTGGTCTATAAATGGAATGGAAGTTTGGAGGTGTATCTGTGCCCATTCATGTGTTTGGTGTTGAGTCATGGCAGACTTGTAGTGACCACTGCACCACAGCTGCAGGTGTCCCTGTACCCCAGATGATTGCAAACTGCCTCGGAAAATGCTTTCAACCAGAGTTGGATTACTGAAAATCAGCACATATATCTGAGAGAGGTCTGGAATGTCCCTCATCATCAAGAGGCAGCATTTGGCAAAAAATTACATTGCAGTTGAAAAAGGAAAAAAGAGAAAAAAAGATGGAATAGTGAGGAGAGAGAATTGGAATGGAGGAAAGAGTTGGAGAAGGAATGTCAGGCTGCATGTGCCATAGGCAAACACTGAATCAAACTGAAGCAAGCTAATTTTATTTATTTAGATAGTTAGATGGCTTATTTAGATGGTTTTCAGTTGTGGTATCATTGTAGTCTACTGTATGCTGGAATTTATGGGGGCTCTGACAAATTTGTTCTTTGCTATGGGATAATTTAATTGCCTGTTTTTGCCTTCAATAGCCTCTTAGAATGCCCCTACATACAAAGTCATTCACCACAATTCTGTGAACAGAATTGTGGTGAATGTTTGTCACTCAATGTAGGCAGTGTGACATAAATCATTTACCAATGTTTTACCAACATTTGCATGATTTGCTTTAGCAACTTGAGTTGAAATATTCAAACTTGAGGTGTGTATTCCTGGGATAAGTGTATTCATACATCCCTGATTGATGTACACACAAGTTATGCAAGTAAACTCAAATGATCCAATGGCCACAGTTACATGACTGATGTGATAGAAAAAACAGTTTGGCGTTCAATGTGAATGCACCATGAGTCAGCTGGATGAAGCTGTGACAAATCAAGTCACCTGAAGATATATATAATTAATTTGATTATGTTGGGGCTGTTCCTATGTGCTGTGAGGCCTACTTGGAAAATCACGACCCAACAGCACTGACCACATGTTGTAGTAAAGATAAATACATTCCTCTAACATCACAGGGGGTTGCAAACGAACGGGGACTTCACTCCCCACAAGCCATTGTATCCAGGGAGTCAGTGAACTGCGCTGAGCCCCGCATTGGTGGAGAGAGAGGGCAACACTCCTCCCTTCAGCGCATCTCTATAAGTTTCAGACACGTCTTTGTGCATCCACTTGAGAAAACTCGCAGCCAAAGTTTCTCCCTCCGTTGCCTGCAGAAGAGGAAGTGGTGACTGATACCAGCCCTGCATCGTCGACCTCGCTGTGTCCCGCTGCCAGCCACACAGCAGCCAGCTGCACTAAGAAGCGCACATCTGGCTCTTCTGTCCTCCTGCTGCTTGTCACACACATGAAATGGACCCCAGGACAGACCAGAATTCCTACACCTCGCCCAAAGAAGACGGCTCACATCTGTTTCTCACTTCCACCATTGACTAAACTGACTATCCTATTGTTTTCCCCCAACAATTATTTATCTTTGGTTTTCCTATAGTGACCCCAGCCTACCTCCAGCTCATACTGGCCAGTAGAAGTTGTCCAAGAAATATATGTTGAATGGAATTTCTTTCATAGAAGAAGATCAGTGATTTCAAACTCTCTCAGTGACATATTTGTCTTTAAATGTGCCTGTTTTTATGGGCCAGGAAAAAAACACATTCCAGAATGAAGTAAACAGCATGTGCCACTCCTTGGAGATTTCGAGGCATGCAAAAATGGTTGTTGACAGGCTCCATTTCAATCTGCCAATGTGAAATGCAAAATACAAGGCACATATTGTGAAAAATATTGACTACTCTGCTTTCTATCTGCATAACCTTTAGTGGGCACATTGCTGTGACAGTGGTGCTACAGTGGGTACAGTACAGGAGCAGTAAAGTGTGTGTATTAAATTAGTGAGACAGTGGATACACCTGTCATCAGTCTGAGTGGTTTCAGATCTATTATATGCATGTATACCTAAAAGACTTGACCATCTGACACAGGCCCTTATACGTGCAGCAGCTTAAAGCTTTTCCTGTTACATGAACTTCCACTACCACCTACACAATGCACCTGTGTTCTGACACCCCATTGTTAGAATTCCTGTCTGATTTTACAGTTTTTTTTTTCCTTTTCCTTGATACCTTCAATAAAACAGGGTGTGTGTGTGTATGTGTATGTGTATGTGTATGTGTATGTGTATGTGTATGTGCATTTCTATTTAGGACTTTTCCTTCTGAGGAACTGGTTAAGTTTAGGACTTGAACAATAGCATGACGGTAGTTTTCTTAAAACTGGTGTGGTGTCCTTATTGATAGTATACATAATGCATGAACAAAAATGTTTCTGCAACGTTTGATACTGAACATGTGTACTACTCTGTGTATTATGGCCATTACTCTTACTTCTCGGTCACTTGCACAATGGGCTTTGATTTGGCCTATTGAGTTCTTGAAGAAGACAGTTACAGTCCTGTTGATTTTTGTAAAGCTCGCTAGTGGCGCTTTTCCACTACACAGATCCGGCACGGCACAAAACTTGGCACGTTTTTTTCCTGACTTTTTTTAGTACCTACTCTGATCCGATACTATATGTGATGTCTTGGCCACTGATTGGCAGTGAGTGTCTTCACTAGATATGTCATGATCACGACGTCTGATACAGAATCAAACTGAACAGTGACAAACTGTAGATTGTTTATGTAGATTTAAAAATCCTGAAAACATGCGATAATCTCCAACATGGACCCAAGTGCCAAATCGAGTCATGCTGTGTCATGCTGTGCCATGCTGTGCCATGTCGGAACTGTGTAGTGGAAAAGAGCCATGACAGTCCTTCGTGAATGCCCTATCAACTGATAGTTGGTGCTTGGCTCCCCTGGTGTTACTGTCAATTCCTTTCTGGGCTCTAGTCATGTTCAATTAAATTTTAATTTTATTTTTTTGTATGGCGCCAAATCACAACATACATTATCTCAATGTACTGTACATAGTAAGGCCAAAACCTTTACAATATTACAGAGAGAAAAGAAACCCAACAGTTCACACAATGAACACTAGGCATCATCCATCCATCCATCCATCCATCCTTCCATCCATCCATCCATCCATCCATCCATCCATCCATCCATCCATCCATCCATCCATCCATCCATCCATCCATCCATCCATCCACCTTCTGCCGCTTATCTAAGGTAGGGTTGCGGGGGCAGCAGCTTAAGCAGAGAAGCCCAAATCCTGAGCCCACCAAACTAGACCCCTTCAACACCCTGGCTGTGTCTAGAAATCCTGTCCATAAAAGTTATGAAGAGGATTGTGACAAAGGGCAGCCCTGGCAGAGTCCATCCCCCACTGAGAATGGATCCGACTTACTGCCGGCAATGCAGCCCTTATCAACGGGTTCGATACCCCATATTCCCAAAGCACTCTCCACAGGACTCCCTGAGGGACACGGTCGAACGCCTTCTTCAAGTCCACACATCCCCTTTTAACAGGTAGAAATCTCTGACAGAACCAGACTCAAAGTCAGTTGGAGTGAAGAGAAAAATGGGGGACAGAGGAAAGGTGGGAGACAGAAAGGGGGTAGAGAAAGAAAAAGAGGGAGGCAAGATAGAGAAAGAAAAGAGGAGCACATATACAATAGAGTAGCTGTATCAAGTTTAGACAGGACAGTTCTGAATCAGTTATGTCCTGTTTACATAACTATGGTGTAATTTATACAAGCAGTAGCAGAGATTGTTGATAAGAAATTTTGCTGATATCAACTTTAATCATAGCATAATACTAATAATAATAATACTTTTGATAATAATAATAATAATAACAACATCAAAAACTGGATCTGGATCCTGCAAGATGAGAACAGAGCAAAAGGACAGGAAGGAAAGGCACAGACCTGAGAGAAAGAACAAGGTTAATAACATGTAATAAGGTCATATTTATACCCTGAGTGTGAGAGAGTGAGTGTGAGTGCACCACAGTATTTCCCCCGGCAGTCTAGGTCTATAGCAGCATAACTAAGTATGCTGCATAACTAAGTAAACTAACTATAAGCTTTATCAAAAGGGAATGTTTTATGTCTATTATTCAATACAGAGAGGGTGTCTGCCTATCAAACTGACACTGGGAGCAGGAGAGGAGTCTGGAAATTGAAGGCTCTGCCTCCCATTCTACTTTTATGGACTCTAAAACCACAAGTAAGCCTGCATTTTGGGATGATGAGGTAAAACTACTTCTTTAACATATGATGGGGCATGAAGTCATTAAGTGCTTTATACATAAGGAGGAGGATTTTTAATTGAATTCTAAACTGTACAGGGAGCCAGTGTAGAGAAGACCACACACTGGAGTGATATGGTCTCTTTCACTAGTTCTTGTCAGAAGTCGTGCTGCAGCATTTTGAATTAACTGGAGGGTTTTACCAGACTTGTTAGAACATCCAGATAGTAATAAGTTGAAATAATCTAATCTTGATGTATCAAAAAGCATGAGCTAATTTTTCAGCATCCTTTAAAGACAAAATGTTTCTAATTTTCATAATGTTCCGCAGCTTGAAGAAGGCTGTTCTGGAAAATATATTTGATATGTGAATCAAATGATATATCCTGGTCAAAAATAAATCCATTGTTCCTTATAGTGGAACTGGAGGCCATGGTGATGTCAACTACAGTGACAAGTGTCAGTTTTGTCTGAGTTTAAAAGTAGAAGATTACAGGTCGTCCAGGACTTAATGAGACATTCCTGGAGTTTAACAACCTGATTTATTTCTTCCAACTTCATTGATAAATAAAGCTGTGTGTCATCTCCATGAACATCCATTCATGGAGAGAGGTCAGCTTCTTCAGCCAGTAGATGTGGATAATGCCATGGTTTGGCGCTGACCAGCTCTTCATTTTGGACACTATCGTGGATTTCTCCCACTGTGATCTATACTGGGTCTTGTTCTGGGATGTTGCTATAGTCTGATTTCAGTATTTTGTGATGCCTCTTTTCCCCATATGCTCTTCCAATATTGCTCAGTCTTAACCCTGGGTGGGTTAGGTTGTTGTCTTACTACCCTGCCACTCAAGGTCTACCCTGTAGACCTTGGATGGAGAATATCCCATTTATTCTGTTGCCCCAGGTATAGACAGCTTGTTATATTTATTATGCAGCTCTTTCTTTATCAGTCCTCTCTGTTGCTCAGATAGATGCCTAACCCATTCTTAGTGTTGCCTTCATTTTTATAGTTCATAGTTTTGCCTCTAGACTTCTGTACATGGAGGGGATTGGTAAGCAATATTAACAGAAAGCAGGGGGTCTCTGTACTTTGGTTCAGAACAAATCACCCAGGGTCGTACTTTAGAGTTATTTAGGTCCTGCTTAATGTAGAGATGTTTTTGTGTATGTGTTGGAGCCACTGACTCCTCTGGGCTCTATTCTTGGGCCTCTTCTCTTGTCCCAGTACTTAGTTCCTCTTTGATAAATTCTCTGAAAAAAAGGGCATTGCATTTAAAGTCATTTCAAATGGTCTTTTAAACCAAAAATTCAAAGAGATTACCAATGTCTATTTGGATAAATTAAATAATATTTATGGTCAAAAACCTCATAGTCTCTTCAGATTAAGCCAGTTCAATTCAATTTTATTTGTATAGTGCCAAATCACAACATACATAGGGCTCTAATTTCATAGACCAGACCAGGCGCAGCGCAGTGCAAGTGTGCCTCGCCATGAAATTAGAGCCCAAACGCACCTTCAGCGCAACCTTTTGGCACGGAATTGTCACTGTGCCAGGCTGAATCTGTCAACACCTCCCCCTTAGCGCAGCCAGACCCATCTCTGCTTGCCTTGGTCTACCAAATTGCCAAATTCGCTGCACACGGTGTTGCGCCAGACAAAATTACCACTGCGTGGGCTGCGCCTCCTTGCGCTGCGCCACAAAATTAGAGCCCATTATCTCAAGGCACTGTACATAGTAAGGCCAAAACCTTTACAATATTACAGAGAGAAAAGAAACCCAATAGTTCACACAATGAGCAAGCACTAGGCATCAGTGGAGAAAAAAACTCCCTTTTAACAGGAAGAAATCTCTGACAGAACCAGACTCAAAGATGTGCGGTCATCTGCCTCGACCAGTTGGGGTGAGAGGAAAGTGGGGGACAGAGGAGAGGCGGAGGACAGAAAGGGGGAGAGAAAGAAAAAAAGAACGAGGTGAGGGAGACACCGAAGAGAGAGACCAGGAGCAAATATACAACAGTTGTATCAAGTTTAGAATCAGTTGTCATGTTTATAGAACTAATGTGTCATTTATACAAGCAGCAGCAGAGATTATTGATAAGAAATTATACTGAGGGACTTTTAATCAAAGCATAATAATAATGACAGCAGTATTACTGTTAATGATAATAATAACATCAAAACTGGATCTGGATCCTGCAGCCTGAAAGATTATGACAGAGAGAGAGACAGAGAAAGAAGACAAAAGGAAAGACATAGACTTGGAAGAGAAAAAATAAGGTAATGAGGTAATGAGACATAATTAAGTCATATTCATACCCTGAGTGTGAGAGAGTGAGCGTTAGTGCACCACAGGAAATCCCCCAGCAGTCTGGGTCTAGAGCAGCAAAACTTTTAACTACATAGAAATGACAGCACATTACTCTTATTTTAGCATCACTTCATTGGCTCCTGGCTTGTTTTTGGATTGATTTTAAAATTCTTTTATTTGTTTTTTAATCTATTCATGGTTGGCCCACACAGTATCTGTCCTGTGTACTTGAGCCATATGCTCAATCACGCTCTCTCAGGTCGGCAGATCAGTATAAGTATAAGTATAAGTCATCCCTAATGCAAAGAGGAGGCAGAGTGATTCACTTCCTGTTTTTAAGTCCTCTCTTAAAACCCATTTTTCTCTTTGGCTTTTAAGTATGAGATGTTTATGTTTACTGTTTTATTGTCTGTGTGTCTGTTATTGTTTTACATTTGTATTTGTCCTGTATTTGACTTTGGTCAACTGTTTTGTTCAAGTGCTTTATGAATAAATTTGGATTGGATTGGATATGGTTTAGTAGTAACACTCAGTGCAAAATTAAATGAATGTTTAATAATGAAAAAAAAGATGAGGGCAGTTGTAGGAGAATGGTAATCCCTAAAAACACTGCAGGGCATGTGAAATTGAGCCTAATACCCTGGAATTCCATTCCATGTGGACATGTGAATAAAAACAAAGGTTATTGTGATAAGCCCCTAGGTAGAGTAATAAAAATAAAACTGGCAAAGTTCCTGATGCAAAAAGCTTGTCTTCCAACCAATAAGGCTACACAGGAGTAACTGTGTTATACATTTTTATGTTTATGTTAGGTTTGTTTGGAATGTTAAGCAGTACAAAAACATACAATTATAGTGTCAGTGTAGGGAAATTTACTTTGCCTGTACTCAGGCAAAGTAAATAAGTGGTTTTAAACAACAACAATAACAGGTATTTCAGTGAGTATACAGATGTTTGTGATGGTGAAAAGTGAAGCAGTAGACAGTTTCTACAGTGAAACTCTCATTAACAGCACGTGATTACTCTCTCACAAAGCCACTCAATCAGTCAATCAGCATAGTCAATCAGCTCCAAAGGGAAGGCTCAATGAGTCCTTTAAAGCTAGAGGATGCATTTCACTGGATCTGACACACATATTGTAATTTCATAGAACATTTTACAGTTTACATTTCATAGTACATTTAATCAAAACTGTAACTATAAAAGTCAATAGATATTTAAGTCACAACTAATTAAAAATGTGTTCACTGATCATATTCATCCAATATCTCAGTTGCTGACCCAGTTTAATGTATGAAAAAAAACAGTTTCTACAATGTTTGATATGGAGAATATGCGCTAACCATATTGTGGCCATATTCTCTTTAGGCTGCCTCCATGTGAACTGGCCATTGAATTGAAGATTCCCCAATAACTAGCTCATTCAGGACTCAAATTTCATGTAATTATACAATAACTTGTCAGTTACTGTATGGTCCATGGCCTTGGCATGGATTGGTCAGCCCAACCCTCACAGCAGATGTACAACCACTAACTGTTTCTCTCAGACTGTGTCAGAATACTGCTGATGCTAAGCAGGCAGGCAGGCACAAGGCACAGAGGAATGCTGGCTTTTTGTGTGTTTGTAATGCTGCAGCTGGACTTGGCCACAGGTATTTATGAGACTGTGAGGTAAAACACTCTGAGTGGAGGACCAGGCCATCTGCAGTTTGTCTGTGCTGTAACATGTGAGAACAGCTTGAGGACATACACAGCATCAAATGTTTAAAGATGTCAAGACAAATAGTTAAAGGGAGGGAAAGAATTGAAACCTTCAATGTAGCTCTTAGACATGTAGGCTACCTTTAAGGGTTGGGACACACTCATTCTTTGAATAAATGACTGACAAATGATGTTGGCACCAACACCATTAAAACTTGCTGACAAATTAAATTCAATGTACACTTTCTTCATTAGAGATATTGATAAACCTTAATTTAATAATAATGATTTATTATACCTGACTAGCAGAAAATGAATATTCAGACATGCTGTGATTGTTTTAATTTTTTCACTTATTTGTCACTTTATGTATTTGTTACAGGTCTCGAGTCGAGAGCCCATAAACAGATGAGATTTCCTGTATAAACAGGTGAAAATTTCTTCTCTTTTTCTTAGAGACACATTGCTTTACCTGTCATACATGACACACATCTCATAAATCACTGTACATACTTCTCTACTTAAACATCGTTCAGCATATTAACTGAGCCATTTCATAAAATAATATTTTATAACTTGGTGTGATATGGACCCTTTTAAGTTCTCAGATATGATCACAGCAGAAAAAAAGAACTAGCATCTTGCTAGATTACATTAATATAGAAAACATATAGGAGCTGAAGACATTTCTAGAATTCTAATAACCTTTAACTGGGACATAAATAAACCAATACCAAAACCTGAAATTTACTGGAGCCAACTCCAGTAATTAACTAATTTACTGGAGCTTGTATATTTCTTATTCTGAAATATACAAGCAATCAAACAAAAAAAAAGAAAGTTACAACGAGTGCCATCTTTGGCTGTTCATGCCACAGCGGGAGATTACAGTCTCGACTCATTAATAATAATAAACACTTCAAATATACAGACGACCTCTGTTGAATCAAGTTCTCACAAGGTTAAAATAGTAACCAACACGTGAATATGACATTTCGACTTTCAAAAATCCACAAACCTGTATAAACAGGTGAAAGAAAAGAACAGGCATCACTCGGTTCTCTCTAATGCAGCTTCGCTCCGCAGAATGAGGATGCCGATGAGTCACCGGACAAGAGACTCCGGGGGAGAAGCGGAGCATTTCAGCCCATCACGAATAAATTGCCTCAATTTATAGCGGGGGTCATTTATAGCGGGGGTTATTTTGCCCTTTTATCCGGTGTTTTTCACATTAATCCCTCTGCAACAACAAAAATTAAATATACACAAAATTAAAATAAACATGGGACCATACATTTTGTGTGAGTCACACTAACAGTAGATGCTGCTATGGCAAAGAAACTGTGCTGGCTGTGTTTTGGGCACACTCTTCAGCTTATGGTGGAATTGCCCTCTCTTTCAAAGTTATCAAAACTCAGCTCACTGCTGCACACAAGCAAAATGTTCAAAGATGTGTTTGGGAACAAAAAAAGCATTCCCGCTGCAGTCAGCACAAGATGGAACTCAACACTGAAGCAACTGAAGGCAGTTCTCCAGTATGATCAGTATGAGCACTGTTCTAGAAAAGACTGGGTGCAAGGAGTTGTCATTAACAGCACGGGAATTGGCATAACGAGTTCACTCACTCATTTTCTACCGATTTATCCTCCACTTAGGGTTGCAGGGGCCACTGGAGCCTAACTCCAGCTGACATAGGGCGAGAGGTGGGGTACACACTGGACAGGTCACCAGTCCATCACAAGACCACATAGAGACAGACAATCATTCACTCTCACATTCACACCTACAGGCATTTTAACGTGTCCAATTATGGACTGTGGGAGGAAGCCGGAGTTCCCAGTGAAAACCCACCCACACATGGGGAGAACATGCAAACTCCTTGCAGAAGGGCCCTTGTTCTGACCAGGCAAGAGTGCTAACCACTACACCAACCGTGTGGCCCAGCATGATGAGTTACAAGGTAAATTTTACTGAATTTAATGTAACTTGTTCCCCTTCGTAATCTGCAACAATACTGCAACAATACAATACTGCAACAATAATTGTGTTTTTAAGTCTAAACACTGTAGACATTAATTTTATTTGCACTTGTTTCATCAAATGTATTAATTCTGTGAAGGAATAATTTAAAAAGAAGAAATGGTCCATTATGGTACTAAATGTAAAATGGTACTAGTTAATAGTGCAATGTAGAAACACAATGTCATTTTTATAATTGCACTTGTTTTTGAACTATTTTGAACAATGAACTATTACATGTTTTTAAAAGTATAAAAGTAATATATTATTACTCCACTGTTCAAGAACTCGATACTCAAACTGGAGGACCTCGAACTTGTCAGTTTTGACTTGAGGACATTTCACTGGACAAACATTTCATTCATTAATTTAAATTTAGCTGAATTAAACCATGTTGTTACAGTTAATATATGTTCAGAAAATAACAGTAATGCTTTGTAAACAAACATTCAGACAACCATCAACATAGGCAACTACAAAGTAAGGGGTTGGAGCAGATGGTTCTGATGGGTTTGCAGTTAGTTAAGATAATTTTACTTCTTCTTGATCTGTGTTCCCTCTGTTAATTGACTTTGCTTGATTTCTTTGTCTTGTTAACTGTTTCATGTAACTGTAAATGTAAAGAACATTGAGTTACCATTCTGAATAAATGGCACAATAGAGTTAAAGCTGCCTTGCTTTCTCTAATTACAACCTGCAGTATTATACACTGGACCTTTAAGTGCTGCTCATTCTCTTCTTGTATCTTGCCATTTTGCTATATGCTATACTACTTGTATGCTATGTGTAAATGATCTGAATGATGACCACTCAAAGCTACTGTACAGTTTTGTCACACAGCCATTCAGCACAATACGTGCAGTGCATTTTCTATCCGACCACTGATCTACTGTTGGCCCGTACTTTGCTGATCTGTTTCCTAAATTCTTTGAAAGTCTTTTTCAAACGTATTTGCCGACTGATGTTGTAAACCTTGTTCTTATTCTGTCTTTCTGTCCACATAATTTTACTCATAACATCACATGATAGCAATTAAAGTGGGCTTTGGCAGACAAATTGTGGCAGTTAATGTAGACTGGAGATCAGTGCAGAGGTGGGGAAGCTGGTGCTAAATGCCAACAGATGGGGATTTAAGTAGATCAACTTGGCCTAACACCATACATAACATTATTTCTTGGGGTTTTAAAGTCTTGGGTTGGTCTTTCACCTTACTGTGTTACTACAGTTTTTTTTTTTAATTTAAATTATCAAATCTATAATTTATCTAAGATTCACATCCATTATTTTTAAAATAGATACATTTTCAGCACCATCCCCAATGCTTTATAGGACTTTGAAGGGTTTTCCATTCATCAAGGACCTTAATGTGCAGAATACAATTTAAAAAAGGTCACATTTATTTAAAACTTTACCCTCTGCTTCTCTGGACCTCAAAGCCAATTGAGCATGGACGCTATGGCATTTCTTTTATAAGTCTCTCATAATCACTTATAAAATAAATAATAATAAAGGTTTTTGAAAGCTTTGAAAGCAGAATGAAAATTTTATAAATGAATCAAATGTGGAACTCATCATGTGCTACTCTTTAACTATTTTCTAATGATTAGTTTCCAGTTTATCTTTTCTTATGAAGCATATGTCATGCCAAACAGGTTACTAAGTCATACTCTGTCTAATCAGCAAGGACAAAGGCTTCTCTGTCTAACATTCTGTCAAACTCAACTGGATTTTTAAAGATTTTTTTTCTCTTTTCTCTACAGATGTTGGTAAATCAAAGCCAGGACAAATTAGGAAAGGGTGCCTCACACAGGATGCTGAAACAGTGCATCACACACATACACAGAGAGAGACAACAGACACAGAGTCGTCTTATGTTTCAGACAGATTCATCCCCATTTTCAGCAGTAGCCAATCAAACACAAAGCTAAAGGGCAGATTAGCAGCAGGCTTCTGCTGCAAAATACAAATTTATCAGGGACCACACTGGTTTTAAATTACTCTCCGGTCACTCCGGTCACTCACTTATTTTCAATCGCTCAGTGACACAATAAAATTTGTTTCTTCAACAAAATCAACCAACAAAGGAACCTCAAATTCCACTTGGTTCCAGCCCCTTGTGGTTGTGCCTGGAAAATTGTACTACCACTATGATGGATGCTATTTGCACATTTGTGGATTAAGGAGGTTTTCAAATGGGAACAAAAGTTGCATTTTTTTTTTGCAAGTTAAATGAAAAATATGGAAATATCGAGAAACTGAAGAATGACAGATTAATAAGCAGAAATGTGGTCAGTTTCAGGAGTCCTCAGATGACAGCTGGTTTCACTCACAGAAAAGAGATGCAGAGAGAGAGAGAGAGAGAGAGAGAGAGAGAGAGATCACTGAATATTTATAGTTTGAGTTCACACATATTTTTTACCCATTTGGTGATTTTCAAGGAAGTAATTACACTCTTATACATGCACACACACACACACTAATAGTTAAGCATGCACTCAGATATGCACACATGCAGTAGGAATTGGGTAACAAAAACCAAACAAATATGTACAATTGGAAATCATGAATATGGCAAAGAATGAACAACTACAACTTATATTTTGGAAAAATAAGATTTGGGGAAAAGACCTGCTCATTAGGGCAGCTATTGCAGGGGCAGCCTAAACAAATTGTTACCCCTGACTTTATGCATAAACAGTTAATGCCTAGATCACAAAGTGGTAACAAATACAAGTACACACACACATGCATGTGCACATAGAAAGAAAGAGCCAGAGTGTAAGAGGGTGGGGGTGAGTTTGGGTGAGAGACCCTGGCTAATGCTATTGTTGAGCTTTATAGTGTAATGAGGCCCCATTTTAAGCCAAGGAAGCCACTTTGGCATCAGCAATTGGGTGGTGTGTGTGGTTCTTCTTATGCAACCCCAATTGTTGAAATGATGTGTAAAATATAAATAAAAACAGAATGCAATGATTTACAGATCTTATCAACCTACTATATTTAATCCCCAATACAACAAAAAAATCAATTGTTGAAACTGAGACATTTTACCCTCACTCCCTCATTTTCTACTGCTTTATCCTCCATATGAGGGTCACGGGGGGCTGGTGCCTAACTCCATAGGCTGACATAGGGCGAGAGGCGGGATACACCCTGGACGGGTCGCCAGTCCATCACAGTGCCACACAGAGACAGACAACAATTCACTCTCACATTCACACCTATGGTAATTTAGAGTGTCCAACGGACCTAATCCCAAAATCTGCATGCTTTTGGACTGTGAAAAATGTTCCTCATTGTACAATTGTGAAGACTCCGAAGATTCCACCATCTAAAGTGTATTATAACATGAAAAGATTCAGAGAATCAGGTGGAATCTCAATGTGCAAGAGACAAGACCTAAGGTCAAACCTGGATTCTCATGACCTTCAATTCCTAAGGTGTCAGTGTCATATTCTGTTCCCTGGGTGGGGGAATTTTTGGTTTTGTTTAGTTCCTGTTTTGTTTTGTCAACTTTCTTTTTGCAAATATATATATATATATTATATTCGCAAATTTGCAAGCGCTGCTGTTACACGGCATGAACAGACACTTAGCGATATGGACGCTATACGGACACTAACCTCCAGCATCACCCAGATAACTCCCCAGCTCGGTGGTGTCTCCTCAGCCCCCGCTGCTCGGCCGTCTCCACCTGCCGCTCCGGAGGAACGGTGTTCACCTACTCCCAGCATCCACCATGAACTACCGTTTCCCACACCGGAGACCTGTTGGGAAGAGGTCAGCACCTGTGTCCGATTCCACCGATAATGTAAGTTGGTGTTCGTTCAGCAGCCAAGTCTCTACGCTTCTGACAGCTCCCGCCTAGCCTATATTAATACTTTAGTTCATGGTAAAGCGGCTCATGCTCTATGGGAGGTTAATTATTTTCTGAGATGGTTAGAGTGTTTGACACTCCATTCAGGGACTCTGGTTCTGCTCACCACTTATTATCCCTGCAACAAGGCAAGAATTCAGCCACTGTTTTTTCTGTAGACTTCTGCATTCTGGCCACTGAGAGTGGCTGGAACGAGCCAGCTCTCAAGTCAACATTTGTTAGGGGGCTAAATGATGAGTTTAAGAATGAACTCGCCACTAGGGATGAGCCAAGGTCCCTAGAGGCACTGATAAGCTTTGCAATTTGCATAAGAAGATCCGTGAGTGCAGGTTTTCCCTACCAGCACTCTTTAGGCCGTCTGCCCACTCGTCCTCCCCGCCACTCTTGGATTACCCACCACCACTCTCCCAATCCACTTCTCCAGAGCCTATGCAACTGGGCACCACCCCGGACAAGCGGCACAAGTGACTCAGACTTGGACTGTGTATCTACTGTGGACAATGGCAGTTCTTTTCTCACAGTCTCACACCAAACCAAACCCCTTTCTCAATTGTTAGTTAGAGCACCTTTTGTCACACCCACTGCTTACGTTCCGCCAAACCTGTCTCACACCCAACTCTTTCTGTAGCACACCTCCTGACTTTCCCTAGTTCCTCCTGAATATTATGATCTTGGTCAGGTGTTCAATAAGTCCCGAGCTCTCTGTCTCTCCCCCCACACAGATAGTATGACTGTCCGGTTGACCTCCTACCCGGGGCCACACTCCCTTCAAGCAAACATTACAATATCTCCCGCCCGAGAGGGAAGCTATGGAGAAATATATCTCTGAGTCCCTTGCCTCTGACTTAATTAGACTCTCCTCTCCTCTCAGGGGGCGGTTTCTTTTTTGTAGCCAAAATGACAAATCCTTCCGACCATGCACAGGCTTTTGCGGACTCAGTGACATAACCATTAAGAACAATACCCTCTGCCAGTCGTCGACCCCTCCTTTGAATTAATCAATCAATCAATCAATCAATCAATCAATCAATCAATCTTTATTTGTATGGCGCTTTTCATATATAAAGTAGTGGAAAGTGCCTCACATTTTTTAAAAACAACAGAGATTAATACAGAAAAAAAAATCAGAAAAAGGAAATCAAAAGAACCAGCCCTCCCACCCCCACAGATATGCACTCATATACACACACATGCAGACACAGACCCACCCACGCATATATTAGCTGTCACTAAAGAGACATGGCCTGGCACCGAGAGCTGAGATTTTCTAAGTGTGTGCATTTTGTCCCTCTCCCTAAGCTCCGTTCCGCCCTCGAGACTGCTGACCTTCTCCTTTTCCACATCCTCCAGCTCCATGGAATACCTCAGGACATCCAATTCACCTCACAGGTTTGGAAGGCGTTTTGCCAGGCTGTTGGTGTCTCCCCGAGCCTCACCTCTGGATACCGTCCCCAGTCCAATGGACAGACCGAGAGGGCCAACCAGGACCTAGAATCTGCCCTTCTCTGCGTCACTGCCAGGCACCCTGCATCATAGAGTTCTCAACTCTCCTGGGTGGAGTACGTACACAATTCTCTCACAAACTCAACTGGAATGTCCCATCCCAACCTTTTCAGCACAAAAGGAGGAGGTCACGGTGCCCTCCATCAGGGCTCATCTTCATCGTTGTCGGGCTGTCTGGAGGTCAAGTCAAGTCAATTTTATTTTTATAATCCAGCATTACAAACACAATTTGCCTTAAAGGGCTTTACAGTTTGTACAGCAAGTGACACCCTCAGGAGAGTGAGAAACCTCAGGAAGAGCCACAGAGGAGGGATCCCTCTTCCAGGATGGACAGATGTGCAGTAGGTGCCACATGTACAAAAAAAAAACACCACATATTACAGAGAGAAAAAATATAAGAAGATAGAATGAAGACGTAATGTTTTATATATGAAGAGGAGGATTTTAAATTCTATTCTAGATTAAACAGGGGGGCAGTGTAAAGAGCTCAGCACTGGAGTGATGTGCTCTCTTTTCCTAGTTCCCATTAGTACCTGTGCTGCTGCATTCTGGACCAACTGAAGACTCTTTTGAGACTTTGAGATTTGAGTGTCCTGATAATAATTAGTTACACTAATCTAGTCTAGATGCAACAAGCATTTCAGCATCCTTTAATGTCAGGATTTTTCTGATTTTAGTTATGTTGCGCAGGTGGAAGTAGGCTGACTTACAGACTTGTTGTATGTGTGGGTTGAATGACACATCTGGGTCAAAAATAACTCCAAGGTTCTTTACAGTAGAACTGGAAGTCATGGTAATGCATGGTAATGAAATAAAGTGTTTAAAAGTGTTAGTTTAAGTGATGTTTGGTAGATAATATGACAGTGGATGCATGCTATGGTTTGTAGGTTATTTAGTATTATAACATCATAAAAGTATGGAACATAATTGGTCTGTGCATAAATATTTTTCATAATTCTCCCTCCTGGTTTTCATATAATCATTCAGCTGATGTTACTCAGGCAACAACTGTTCTAATGAGCTGACACATGTAACTGATGTTATAGACTACAGTTATTTACAGTATGCTGTAAAGTACAGAGATGCTAACTTTATATAAATACCTACAGTATTTCTGTAGTTGTTAGTGAAAAGAGGTAAGAAAATCATACAATATTATCAGTACAAACCTGTGTTACGTGTCTCTTGTTTGTGAGGGGCTTCTCTCCTCTTCTGTGGAGGCAGCTGCTTGTCTGCTGCTCCTCTCCTCAACCACAAACACGGCTCTCTTTCTCTCTCTCTCTTTCTCCACTGTTTAGACTGAATGCAATTATTACTATTTTTTTACAACTACTTTGATGACAGCTAGCCCGCAGTTAGCGAGCAAATGCTAACACAATATGGAAAAATAATAAGTTTCACTAGCATACAATTACAATATATACAAGTAAAAACTATAAACGCGTCTTTATACGAGAACCTCATCTGTTGACATGACTGTAAATGTTGACGATGGCATTTTGATCGGCAAAGGCCACTGCAGTTCTCAGGGAAGGGAGGGGTGAGCAGAGAAGCATTTCTTCGTTGCAATCTCGAGTTTATCCTCTAGATGTCACTAGAAATTAGATACTTCACCTTTAAACTTCCGGTAAATCATCAGTGTCACTTGTTAACATTAGTTTCACCTGCTGGCACAAGCAACACGTCATCTGTCGGTCAGAGGGTTCTAAAGCTAACAGGACGTCATGGGTGAAGAAATATTGATTATAACTCTCTCACACTCAGGGTATGAATATGACTTAATTATGTGTCATTAACCTTATCTTTTTTCTCTCCCAAGTCTGTGTCTGCTTTCTTCCATCCTCTCTCTCCCTCTGTCCTCATCTTGTAGGCTGCAGGGTCCAGATCCAGTTTTGATGATATAATTATTATTATTATCACTAACAATAATACTACTGTCATTATTGTTATGCTTTGATTAAAATTTCATCAGTATAATTTCTTATCAATAATCTCTGCTGCTGCTTGTATAAATGACACCGTAGTTCTATAAACATGACCTAACTGACTCTAAACTTGATACAACTGTTGTATATTTGCTCCTGGTCTCTCTCTTTTCTGTCTCTCCCTCACCTCCCTTTTTTTCTTTCTCTCCCCCTTTCTGTCCCCCGCCTCTCCTCTGTCCCTCATTTTCCTCTCACCCCAATCGGTCGAGGCAGATGACCGCACATCTTTGAGTCTGGTTCTGTCAGACATTTCTTCCTGTTAAAAGGGAGTTTTTTTTCTCTCCACTGATGCCTAGTGCTTGCTCATTGTGTGAATTATTGGGTTTCTTTTCTCTCTGTAATATTGTAAAGGTTTTGGCCTTACTATGTGCAGTGCCTTGAGATAATGTATGTTGTGATTTGGCGCTATACAAATAAAATTTAATTGAATTGAATTGAATTAAATCAGCTTGGCTTGTATGCAAATTTACTGCTTGATTTGTGCAAAAATGTTTGATTATGAACAGGAATGACATTCATCTGTGAAATTAAGTAAAATGTGAAATAACTTGTTTCTTTTATATGTGACACAGCACAACATTCAACCTGATCAACATCCACAGGATTCCAGCATCACCAGTCAACAGCTGTGTACAGCTGATGCGGATGAAAGGCAAATGGACGTTAACCAAGACAAAGTCACAGTATGACTAGTAAGTTACTCTGCTGGTGACTGTCTACTTAAATTGATGTATTAGTATCAGCATATATTAGCTAATAACTACCAACTACAGTACAGTAATGTGTGATTTTACACCTTATGAATGAATGATAAGACAAAATTAGTTATATTAGAGCTAAAATGTACTAGATATAATTAGTAAAGATGATTTAACATTCAGTTGACTATTTGTAACGACCATTTGTAACGACTGTTTCTTCTGTGACTGTTACCTCCATCAAGGACGTTATGTTTGATCTATGCATTGATGGTCAATGCATAGATCCAAGAATGTAACATCTTATCTTTTTGTCTGTGTCCATTTTGTCTTTTTCAGAAAGAACCAATACTAAAGAACCAATACTGTGCATCTGTGACATGCTAAAGGGAGAGAAGCAAGAAAAACCGACAAACCACTACAGTACATCGCTCTTTCTCGTCTTTCACTGTGTCATACACAAAGGCACAAAGCCAATATGTTTACACACACACACAGAATTCAGATCTCTTATTAAAATTTGATGTCTCACATAGTTTGCAGTTAGTGGGCCTTTCCTTTTTTACTCTCTCTATACTACCTCTAACAGTTTTTTGAAATGTTGATTTATTTTAATAATTTTGTATATGTTCTGTCTTTTAATCTTACCAATATTAGTAATATGATGTTCTTCATGTAGCTCAGTAGTGCAATGGGTTTGACACAATAATACCAAATGTTTTTTTCTGATTATTCAATTGTTTCTACAAAAATCAGGAAAATAAACTCTATTTTTACATTTATATTGGTTCCAACAGTTGTCTGATTAATTAATGAAATACATGCTCAATCTTTGGATAAAATTTGGGTTTTTTTATGTCCTATAAAGGAAAAAGTTTGATTGCATTCTTAGAGAAATACAACTCTGGTCAAAATATAGTCATTTTTTGTCATAAATATTAGTATTTTCATCATGTAACCAACCGTTTCTTCTACATTAACTCTTTTTCTAAGGGAAAACAATGTATGTGGTTGATATTCTTTTAAACATGGGTTTAAAATGGCATTTGAGTTTTGGTAACAGCAGAGAAAAAATGCAATGATAATAAACTTTAGAAACTTGCAATAAATTAAATAAAGTAGCCTGAGATTGACCAGTACTCATTTTGAATGAGTGGTGCCTCTCCACTATAGTTTCACCCCAGCTTGGCGCAGTTTAACTCTACTCACTTGATATCAGACATGTTGTTTATCATTACTATAGTACTTCCGTCGGCCTGGCATTGACCTCTGTTGGCCAGGCGTTGATTGTGGGCGGTGGACCTGGTGAGGGCTGTCTGGGCAGACCGCCAGACGGACTAACAGCACTGAAAATGGAACCAAAGGAACTTCCACTTCTTCCTCCTGAGCTGGGAACACAGGGGGGCTGGTTGCCGTAACACACCATGAATGGGGTCATCTTGGTGGAGGAGTTGGTGAGGGAGTTGTGGGCATATTCTATCCACGGTAAATGGGAGCTCCAGGAGGCTGGGTGTTGTGCAGCCATGCAATGGAGGGTGGACTCCAGGTCCTGATTGGCCGTTTCGGTCTATCCATTTGTTTGTGGGTGATAGCCAGAGGAGAGACTAGGAGTGGCGCCTAACACCTGACAAAAAGCCTGCCAGACCTGGGGTGTGAACTGGGGTCCACAGTCAGAGACAATGTCTGAGGGAAGTCCATGAATCCAGAAGACGTGAAGTACCAGGAGACCAGCTTTCCAGGGCTAATGGGAGTGTAGGCATTTACAAAACCTGCCAACAATGGTGAGAACAACTGTGTGACTGTTGGAAGGAGGAAGACTGCTAAGAAAGTCCACTGCGATGTATGACCAGGGACGGCTAGGAATGGGTAGAGGGTGAAGTAGACCAGCAGGAGGGCAATGAGATGTCTTGCCCCGAGTACAGACTGCGCAGGCTGCAATGAACTGCCATGGAGGGCCACTAAAACTTTTCTCTGAGGAAATGAAGAGTGTGGGTCACACTGGGATAACATGCCGGCCTGGAGTAGTGGCCCCATTATAACACCTGGGAACATACGGCAGCAGGCATAAAGAGACCACCCTCTCAATATCCCAGGAAGTGGCACCAACCAGACAGGAAGCAGGCAGGATAGGCAGGTCAGTCTTCTCCTGGTGGATCGGGTCATGGGCGTCAGTAGGCGGGTCGGTAGGACAGGGTAAAATTGAAGCGGCCCAAGAAGAGTGACCAGCAGGCCTGACAGGAGTTCAGCCTCCGAGCTGAACGGAGGCAGGCAAGGTTTTTATGAGCCGTCCACACAAGAAATGTCAGCTCCCTCTAGCCAATGCCTCCACTCCTGAAGAGCGGCCACCACAGCCAACAGTTCATGGTTGCCGACATCATAATTAGCCTCTGCAGGCAGTAGGAACATCAGGGAGTAGTATGCTGTAGTATCGCAAGACTTGTGTGAGACCTGTGCAACTCCCTGGCTCTACTAAACACTAAAATGCAGATCTGTCTCCTCTTAATAAGTCACAACGCAATTAATTTCTTATTTATATTTCTCTCTCATCCTCATCTTGTTTATTGTCAGTTTTGTAACTAATATTATGTAATGTTATAATGCACGTCTCAGTAGTGTAATCAGGAGGCAAATTACACTACTTACGAACATGGCGCCCCCGTGGCAGACGTGTTTGCTCGCTCTGCTCCCGAATGCCGTTTTTTTTCTTCTTTTTTGTTTGTTTTCTGTTCTTACTGCACTGCACAGATGCCATGCGCTGCTGGGTTTATACCATCAGATCTACAGCTCATTATGTGATCACGAGTACACCACCAGGAAGGCCCCGACACACTGAGCCAGGATCACAACACAGCGGGCCATCACAACAGCCAGGAAGCAGTACAGAGAGACTGCAATCATTATGAAGTGCTTTGAGAGAGTGATGCTGACCCACATTCAGAGCAGCATACCAGACACACTGGACCCCCTGCAGTACGCCTATAGACCCAACAGGTCCACCTCAGATCCCATCACCGCTGCCCTACACACCTCCCTCTCACACCTGGAGAATAAAGACTCCTACATCAGGATGCTCTTCAGCTCTACATTCAACACGGCCATCCCCCGCAAGCTCACAGACAAACTGTTTTCCATTGGATTACACCCCACCCTCTGTGACTGGCTGCAGGACTTTCTGACTGGCAGGCCTCAGTCTGTCAGGATAGGGAACAGGACTTCAGCCAGCATCATCACCAACACCGGCACACCACAGGGGTGTGTCCTCAGCCCCATCCTCTACACCCTATTCACCCACGACTGTGTGGCCTCACACAAGGACAACGAAGTTTGCAGATGACACATGCCGTGAGAGGACGCATCACGGGTGGGAAGGAAGCAGCCTACTGGATGGAGGTGGCCACTCTGGTGACATGATGGGAGGACAACAACCTCACCCTCAACACAGACAAGACCAAGGAGATGATAGTGGCCATGAGGAAGGACAGGAGGCCCCATCAGCCACTGCTCATCCAAGGTCGGGAAGTGGAGAGGGTGAGCAGCTTTAAATATGTGGGGGTCCACATCAGCGAGGACCTCACCTGAGCACTGAACACCACACAGCTGGTGAAGAAAGCTCAGTAGCGCCTGTACTTCCTGAGGAGGCTGAGGAAGTTTGGCATGTCACCAAAGATCCTCAACAACTTCTACAGCTGCGTTGTTGAGTCCATCCTGACCAGCTGCATCATCGTGTGGTACGGCAGCTCTACTGTCATGGACCGCAAATGCCTGCAGAGAGTGGTGAAGACAGTGTCCAAGATCACCATTACTCCCCTGCCCTCTCTGCAGAGCATCTATCAGTGCAGAGTCCACAGGAGAGCTGCCTCCATCATCAAGGACCCCACCCACCCCCAACACAGACTGTTCACTCTTTTCCCCTCAGGCCGGAGGTACAGGAGTGTGAAGTGCAGGACCACTCAACTCAGGAATTCTTTTTTTCCCTCCACCATCAGACACCTCAACAGCTGACAGGAGTCTGTAACAGTAGACTGCAATACTGCTAACTACCTCATACTGTTTACTGCTTACTGTTGCACTATTCAATAATTGCATGTTCCACACTGTCTCACACTGTTTACTCTTCCTGACAACTCTTTTGCACATTCTTGTAAATATCTGTATTTTACCTTTATTATTATTATTATTATATGGCATTCAGTGTGGACAGCAAAGTAAGAAATTCATTGTACAGGGAAACCTGTTTCCATAGTGTGCATATGACAATAAATGCTTTGAATTGAATTGGAATTGAACAGTGAAAATGTCTTGTTGGTTTTGGTTAGATTTGTGCTCTGTGTTCCAGTTTATGTGTTCCCTTTTCATATGCCTCTCTATGTGTTTTTCTATGCTCTTGTACTTTTGTTCTACTCTCTGCTATTATTTACAGTATATTCCCTGTACTTAATGACCACATCAAGATTGGAACCCTACCTACACTGATACGAATACACACACTCGCTCATTCATACACTTACACACACATCCCATGCGCACAGTCACATAAACTCACACATGTACATCCATATATTCATATTGCATACACAGGTAGTCAGACAGGCACACGTACACATGCACACACACATGCACACCTGCCCATAAAGAATATACACAGCTTACACCAGATAGGCAGATAAAGTTAATATGACTTCACTCAGGCTTGTCACCTGGAATGTGCGTGGAATCGGCTCCAAACTAAAAAGACTCAAAGTTCTTAGTCATCAAAATAATCTACAGTAAGACATTGTCGTACTACAAGGTGAGCATGATTTCTTTCCATTGAAATGTATTCTGAGATTAAATTAGTCCAGTGTGTAATGTGATATGAATTCCTTGATTTCCAGTTCTGGAGGACTACTTTCTTAGCGACAGCTAGAGAAATCAGCAAAGGATTTTTAAATTTGGATGGGAGGTGTGTATTGGAGGTATCACCAAGAAGGCAGAGTGGTGCTGATGTTGGGATTCTGCAACTCAGGATAGTGGATAGTGTCTCAGTGACTTTAATCCAGAGAGAGTGAACGGGCTGGCATAGCCAAATAGCATGAAGGTAGTTGTCTGTGCTCCCTAAAGTACATTGTGAACAAACCTTGTTCACAATGTACACAAGATGTTCAAAAATCCCATTTTGAACATCTTGCTTTGTGTGATGTGCTCCTGAATTGGAAAAACAAGAAAAACTTAAAGATAAACCAATATATTACAAGAACACATCTCAATGGAGAGAATGCCTGCTTCCATTAAAAAAAACAATTGGTTAATTTTAATTTAACCTGGGCACCACTAATTGTACACATCATTTAGAGCAGGTGGGTGCCTGTGTCCTTGCTGGTTGGCCTCTTGAGTGGTGGGTTGGGGATCCTGGGTGCTGGGATTGTTGTCTGCAGTAGATGCACAGTCCTAGTCAGATCCTCTTTCTCAGGTGTTGAGGAAGCAGCTGGGGTTGAAGCGGCATCGACATTAGAAAAGTTATACTGTCCATCACCGAAAACCTGTTTGTGTCAGGTGATAGCCACTTCTTGAGCAGCGAGAGCTTGCTTAAGCAATGCGGTTTCCATGGGGCCCATAATCCCTTTTTGGTCAGCGTGTACTGTGATGATATGATCAGTGGTTTAGTATGAACCCAAAAATAAGCGGTCCAGTTGATTAAAAAGTAGTAACAAGATTTATTCACAAGAACGAAAACACAAAATGTACTTAATCTAAAAGGAAGAAACTAAAGGCAAGAAGACTGGCTGGCTTGCTGAGCAGAGACCTCCAAGGGATCACTGAAAAAAGGAGTATCGAAAAGTTAAAAAACACAGACTAAAAAACCACATAGAATAAGGTGTAGAGGTGACGAAGTGTAAGTCTGGTTCGATTTACACTCCACAAATGTACATGTGCTAGTAATAAAAGCTGGATTTTTTACTGCTCCTTTGTCTTCCTGTTTAGCTTCTGGCGGTATGGAACCACTGCATTTTCCTTTGCCTGGTCCATTTTGTGTTCTGTGTTCAGTGCTTGAGTATAGTAATGTTTTGTTGCATGTCACTCTGACCCACAATGCATTGTGTTATGATCACATGGTCTGGCAAAGTCAATATCTCTTTGTATGTTAGGAGAAAGTGATCAGAGTCAGTTTGGACCGGGCTCCCTATTATAAAAATACAAACTTTTGTTATATCATTCTTTCCCGTAACATTTCTCTCTCTCTTGTGTGTATTAACTACAAATGTCAACAGTTAGCTAATACTGCTGCTGCTAGCCAGGGTCTTCCATTTGTAGATTATATTTAAAATTCACTAATGTTAATTACTGTGGGCTGTAACTTCATTTAAACAGTACAAGACCACCAAAATCCAAACATAGCTTATTTAATGTGTTTGCAGTTTTGGTCGGCTTTCATCCTTAAAGTGATACAATGTACTTTTTGCTCTCAGGATCCCCCTTAAATTTGGAAAACAGTAATGTCAGTCGCACCTGTTGTTAAACATACAGCATGGTAACGTGCTTTTGTTAATAAACTAACAATACCGGAGAACTCTAGCTATGTCTTCCACAAGCATGCTAGGAGAAAGAAAATGCTCCACTACATGAATAACTTTGAATTCGGAACATGAACGGTGAACGACATGACTTCAACAACACCACCTGACACACACAAGCTCCAACACCATATGTTTAATTTGTAACCAAACACTGTCTACTTAGTAGTCCAACAGCAACAGAGCCTGAATATTTAAAGATATTGATTGAAGGTTGAAATATGGCATCATGTTGCTTTACTTTTGCTGAAAAATAATTTGTTAGGAAATGCCTTGAAAGAAATGTAAAGGAATATAAACAAATATTAAACAATTCCTGCTGGAAAATGTGGCACTGTGATTTGAATTGAAAACCTTGTTTGTTCATCACGTGCAGCACACCCAAATGCAGCACACGCAGGAAACAGTCTCTCTGGGCACAGGGGAAGTCCGGGGGCTTAGGCTGGGAACACCAGTCCAGCAAGCAGGTAGGCAGGAGTTGAGGCAGACGTACCAGGAGCAAGCCACCAGCAGCTGGGTCGACACCAGCTGGCAGATTCCAGCGGGATCAGAAGCTCGTGGTCGAAGACGGAAGGCAGGGTCGGTTACCGGGAGTACAGCAAACAGGTTAGTCCAAGGCAGGCAGAGTCGACAGCGGGAGATCAGTCCGGAGAAGAGTGCTGGAAAGTCTTGCGTGAGCATGTAGAACAATCTGGCAGAGAGTGAGTGAGCAGGGAGAGCTTAAATCCTAGCTTGATTGGTGATGGGAAGCAGGTGAGTCAAGCAGGTGAGGGGAGTAGGTCTGATGAGGGGGGCGTGGCTGGCAGGTGAGTGGAGAGGGAATGGAAAATTACTGAGAGGCTGGTGAAAGGGGAGCAGACTGTGACAGTGTGCGAGGTGTGGCTGCTTCCTGTTTAAGCAATTTATTCATTTAATTTTACTTTATTTAGTTTTATAAATACATGTTTTATGTTATCTTCAATTAAAACTTTCATATTATTATTCATAAAATACACAATGAAACAAATTAACAGACTCCCCATGCACATAGTCCCTCAACCAATCTGTATACCACCACTTCCTTCTTACCTGGCTTTCAAAATAAGAGCCTCTGACTTTGGCCGTTAACTACTTCCTGCATAAACCTTTTACCAAAACATTATACAGTTATGAGTTACAAAAATATGCAAGTAATACAATATCTTTCTTCATTTAACTTGTTCTTATTGAACAAAAACAGACGATTTGATATTTTAATTTTTGTCATTCTTCACTGTCGTAAAACATTAGCAATCACAGAAAGTAGTTACACACAAATAGTGGTTCTATTACAATACAGTACAATTGTGGTAGTGACAGGTGATTTTCTGCAAAGCAGTGTTGAGCTGATTTGGAACCCTCTTGCATTCTTATGCAACTGGAGCTATTGAGTGACATTAGATACATGAAAAAATAAAATCAAAAGAAATGACTTAAGGGACATTATAATTTTTAATTGATGATAAATTAATCTTCAAATTATTTTAAGATAATCAAACATTTAAATTTTTATTCACTCAAAAGGATGAAGATATTAAAAAAGTAAAAATATAACTTTTTAAATATAACTTTACAGTACTTAACTATTTTGAACATTTGGGTTTACAGTGCTGGACCTCAGTTTTTTCACAGTTTTCTAGTAGTTTTCTTCAGTTGTAAGCTATAGGTAAATGGACTTTCATGAGTCAAGCTGAAGACAACATCAATGGATACAAGTGACTACTCAAGGTGCCCAGGACCGACCCACATTTTTTGTGGTCGAAGAAATTGAACCAATTCAGGGATAGTTCAAATTTACCATCATGTAGCTTCAATTATGGACCTATTAAAACATGAATTGGCAGACTATATGTAAACATCGAATAATAGGTTGTTTAGACAAACAAAAATTGTTAACTAGTATCTGTTGGCTTTTCTGCTGGGTTGCTGGTGTCTCACTGGTCACTGTCTCTGCACTCTCTTGTTCCATTTTCTGAGGGGCAGAACTATCTGTTTTGAACAGCATAAGAAAAATCTAGAATCCATCCGTCAGAAATTAAAACATAAAAAAGAAAATAAATAAATAACAAGTCAATTACAATTGACAGACTTCTCCTGTCTGACACAACAAGGCATCCAGTCAATGATACTGCATAACTAAGTTGCTGGACAGGACAGGTTCAAAGAAGCAAATGTTTCTTTGGCTATCCAAACTGGACCTTTACGAAAACCTCCAGAGGAAGAACATCACTCAAGGAAGAAAACAGCAATAAATGGTATATTGTAAGTGTCTGTGTGAAATGTACAAGGATTTTAACAAATACCACATCCCAGTACACTTCAAAACCTGCAACACTTTATGAAACAAACATGTTTATCCAAAGGCACATACAGAGCAAAGTGGTTTATGCAGTATACATAAAATCTCATGTAGTCACAAAACCACATGAGAAGTGACACTTCAGACTCAATTTAGTTTCATGTCAACAGGTCAATCTCTAAACTTTTTTGTACGAGTGATGTCATATTTTTAGATATCGTATTTCTCTTCCTTCCAATCTTCTCTCTGATGAACTGCTGTTGTTTTTTTCCTTTAGAGGTGTCAATTGCTGTCATCTGGTCCTGATCTCATATTAACTGGGGTGGCTAGAGTCAACAGTGGATCTCTGTGGGCTGTGACTTTTGACAATTATATATTTTCAGACAGATGATCACATGCTGATTAGGGGAGACTAGCTACAAGACTCAAACAGATGACCGGGCTGGAAATCACGTAGAGAAAACTAGGCTTAAGTAAGGTCTTAATATTCAGCTGTTTACTGCGTTTGATATTACAAAACTCAATATGGTCCCTTTTTATCACATACCATTGTATTGGTGAAGCCAAGGGTATATGCATGGCAATCTGTATTTTGTTATGTTGGTAAATGTGGCCTTTGGCATGGATTGAACTTCTGATACATTTAACACTTATATGGCCAATTGTCTGTATTTTTCTGCAGGTATCAGACTTGCAGTCTTTATTTACAGAGGCAAGATTGTAATTTAGCCACAGTCTGTAGTTCAGCCTGTCATAAAACTGTAAAGGAGGATTTCCACAACCCTCAAAGGCACTATATAATTTTTTTTAATCTTATTTTTCTTGTAATAAGAACTTGACAGGAATAGCACACTGATGAGAGACCAGGATATCTAGGTCAATACAATCTCAGCAGTCTATCTGAATCCATAAGGGTCATGTCTATGGAGAGTGACTCAGTGAGGCTAATGTGAGGCTAATGTGAGGCTCAGCTAATGCAGTCAGCGTAAGATGTTACAGTACACTTAAAGTGAGAACATAAAGACAAACAGTCTAGTTCCCCATTGTTTTAGACTTTCTCAGTAAACACAAATGTCAAAGTTAGGCTGGTCTGTAATGAGAGGACACTGTACATTAATTAAATATCTTAATTTAACTTAACTCTAATAGATAGATGTAGTAAAGTTACTTTATGTTTCAAGTCAGTAAATAATGTAAAAATGTCATTGCGTAACGTAAGTGCAGCACTTTGATAGTTTCTGCTGCATATTTGTTGAAACCTACAATCACTAGTTCATCAGGTGATTCGGTCGTTGAGAGGAAACAGTACTGAACGGATTCATCAGGTGATTCGTTCACTTACTGAAAGATTTAGCAGCACACGCCATGTACCAGTTCACTGACTGAACTTAAGACATGAGTGAATCAGTGGTTTAAATGTGTTAATATCTAACATTTATCAAGGAATTTTTTAAATCTTATTATTATTTAACAGAGGAGGCTAAATGAACTAACTAACTAAAGCCGGCGACAGTGAGCTCAATTACAACCCATTCAGCTCCCAGTTCCTCTCTTAGTGAGGAAACAGTACGTTAACCGGTTCTTCAGTTAACGAGTCAGCCCTCTCCACATAAGTACTGGTAAACTTAATATGTGCACCCTGAGTGAATCAGCGGCTGTCAGAATCAGCCTCAGCAAATCCAGAAACAATGCCAATTAATGCTGAACTGTAGATCATTTTAAAAGAAGCAAAACCCCCGAAAAGATATGTTAATCTCCAATGTTTATTAGGAAATTCATAAAACCTTAACATTTAACAGTGGAGACTGGTGCATTTAGCGACAGCACTGCTGACAGCTGGTGATAGTGAGATGAATCACAACCCGTTCAGCTGTGTATCAGTTCATGCAGGAAGAAGTGAACGATTTGGTGAATGAATCTTTTTAATAAACAAATTGGAAAGGTTCAGTACACCTAAAAGAACGGTTGTTGCCATCACTAAAAAGCTGTAGCTCTTGAGCTCTGTTCACTGAGGTTTCTGCATTTCTGCATTTCCATTTAGATTAAAAAGTCAGTGGTTCATTGCCTCAGAGGACATGTACAAGAAAGACTCAAAAAAAATGAAGAGAATGGCGGAAATAAGGGATCTATTTGATCCCAAATGAAGTTGGTTTTTTTTCTAAGGGGAATAATATAACAAAGTGGTGGTTTGTCGTATCAGGTCCTGTTTGTACCTCTGTGGGAGAAACAGAGGGTCCCATCAGGCCGTGTCACATTTTTTTCCTTGAGTCAAAATCATTTAGGCAGATGTTGTCTGGAAACAACATCAAACCAAAAGGAATACATTCTCTGTAATATGTGAACCACATCTGATGATCACAGAAGCATATGTTCCTGGTTTCTACATCCATATCACATCATCTGGGTTGTTCATCCACACACGTGAGCCATCCCAGGCAAAGGGACCATTTACAAAAAGACAACATAAAAGGCAGAGGCAGTCAAGTACATAGTTACAACATTACAAACATGTCAAGACCTATTAAACAAGGCAAATGTGTAAATTTAAGTGACACAAAAACAGGGAATAAAAATTAAAATTTTTTTTCTTTAACAAAGGCTATCCTTATAAAACACAGGCCTTCAAAGGACAACACTCTTGACTCTCTATACTTTGGGTTCTTGTGCATATCATTTGTTTACTTGGGTAGGTAATTAGAGACACATCCAAACACACAGCTGCAAATGCCATGCTGCAAAGGGGGACTCCACTACCAAGTTGCTAAGCTTTTTAATGTAAAACAACAGGACAGCAACAGGACTTACAAGACTCACTAAATAGCTTTCACAAGGCTTTGCATCCATCCCCCAAACATCTGGCATTCTCCTACGTCTAATCTTTATTCCAACATTCATGGTATGCACTTTTAAACAAAAAGCAAATATGAAGTAAAGAAGGATTGAAAGTCTGATTCAAGGAAAACATAATTCTCTCATAGAGTTGAGCTCCAGAGAAGCCACATGGTCATGTAATTTAACGATCCATCATATAATGTAACACTATACTCACACCTAGGCCAGCAGACTGGTGGTACTGACACCATCTGTCTAAAAGGTCACTCTTGACAGGTTGTGCATTTTTGTTAAAACCCATAGTGAGAATTGTGTCCTGGGCTTGTTTTGTCTGTTATTCCATTTAAATCAATTACCAATAATTATGGGGAGATAACTAATTTTAGGTTAATATTTTTTTCCCCTATTATATAATTTAAAATGCCATCCTAAAGCAATATAATAATTTTAAAAAGTAGCTGCTCTTTGTCTATTATAGCATTGTCTGTAATGGAGTCCATATTTTGAGGCTTTGTGATATTTCATAAAAAACAATCAAGACTCACTTTTGTGAGTGTGTTCTTCACAGTTTGACATACATTCATGTAAGATGTGACAACAGGATGTGCAGTGCAATTATGTACATTACACCAATAAGGAGATTTGGCAGCCTCATTCTGTACTGTCATGTATCTGAGACAATGAATACAAAAATGCTAAATGGCCTTGAAGGGTAGTTTGGGGAATGATGGTGGCTGACACAGAGAAGACAGAGCAGTTACAAGCCAAACATACAACTGCAATCAAAGGAACATAACCACCCAGTAGCATGACACACTCACTGGTGCACTAGTTATATGAGCCCCTCAAAACTGTGTTTATCGTGTTCGCTATATAAATAAATTATAATGTGCTTTACAGGTACATTTTTGAAAGTCTGAGACCAACCAGATGGGTCTCTGTCCTCTGGCCTTTAAAAATTGGCAATACCTATTTGATGCAGGGTGGTGAGATTCAATTCAGGTAAGCAAGTTGGGGAAGATGACCAAAGTTGTTCTTTGGATTTTTATGCTCATTTTGGGTTTAGTCATTTTACCTCTAACTGCGCTGTTGTGATAAACAAGCAAAAGCCACAAAAATGCAAACATAGCAAAGCACAAGAGGTCATCTCATGTCAATATACAATCAGTTAGCAGTCTGAAAGTTTCCAGACTCATTCATTTTGTCTAAAGAAAAACATGCCCATGTTGTTTATGTTACTTTGTTTTCATTTTGTTGCATTAAAGGTAATTTTTTTTTTCAATCTCTTATTTTGGCAAACAAAAGTATGGCAGTCACTAAACAAATAACAAATGTTCAAGAAATTTAAAGAAAAGACAGTGGTCACACAGCAACATCTGGAAGGACACTACGCAGCCAAAGACATTTCCCATGAAGCAAACAGTTTCCCTGGAAATATTGTTCTGAAATTCCAGCCATTTGTCCACACCATTTAATTTTTCTTCCAGAAAAAGTGACAAGCAATGAATCATGATGGTTATGCATGACTTTATAGAGCACACAGAGGGACTTGACAAAAAGCCCTAGAGGGCTGGAATGTGGCTCACATAAGCTCACTGTTTTTGTTCTGCTTAAAAAGAAACATCAGGGTTAATCTGAAAAATGGATGTCTGGGTGATGATGAAATAACCAATATACAGGTATATACAAAGAGAGAGAGAGAGAGAGAGAGAGAGAGAGAGAGAGAGAGAGAGAAGAAATGTTGTTATGTACGGTGGCAACAAATACTTGATGTAAGAGCTTAAATGACCAGTTTATTTAATGAGGCTGCCTAGTGGCAGTTGTAGTGGTGAGAAGACTGAGGTTTGCAGTGGGACAGTATCTACATGATTCCTCTTAGGACAAAAGTTTTTCTTGTTAGAGTCAGTATAAGTTACTTACTTACCCATTCTTATTAACATTATGTAAGCAAATGAAGAGTTATTAGGTGCAGAAAGTTTTTTCAGCAGCTGAGATGAGGTTGGTTGTTTAAATAGTCTCTGATATGAATACATAAGATACTCACTAGGTGATTTTTCCATGAATACTGAAACAAATGGCAAAAGGCAGTAATTCTTGACAGGAGGATTAAGCTGGGAAGTAATTGTAGGAGGTGAGTGGATGTGACTGCTGCTGCTATCGTTGAAGAGAGGAATGGCATCTGCTTTTGTCTCCACTTCATACCCTTTTTAATGGTCCCTTTTTAAGGCAAACCAATGGACAGAAAGACAAGTGGCAGAACAAAGACAAAGCTTTAAAAAATAAAAACCAAAATAATTACACACTATACACAAAGTTTCTTAAAAGGACAAGGTACAAACAGTTGCAGTGTTCCACTGACAGGAGGAGAAGGGATCAAGAGAAAAGGGAGTGGGATTGGTGTGTCAGGGTTTATAGGTCAACAGGTGGTTGTTGGGAGAGAGGTAGGAATGAACGCTGCTTTCCCATCATGCTTTGCTGCACTTCCCCTTCTTCTCTTTGCGCTGAAACTTCCTCAGACGTCTCGTCCACACATCCCTCCACTGGATGACCAGGCTGTTCTTATCAGCTACCAGGCCCACGTGCTCTGCCCCTGGAGTGGTGGTTCCACTCCCAGGACCAACACCTGGACCCATCCCCTTGCCTGTTCCGCCATCGCTGCCACCCATCACCAAGAATCGTTTTCTCATCTGGATCTTGGGACATTTGCAAGCTAGGTCCTTCATTTGTACCCACAGGATGTTGTCACCTCGTTTCAAAGGCTCGCCACGGCTCTTGTACACAGATGCCACATTAACCGAGAACTTAGCCCAGTCTCCCATTGTCTGCATGTCAAGCACATTCACTAGGACTGCTGTGAAGACATTCACAAAAAAAAAACAAAACTCAGGTCAACACTCCCAATGCTGTTTATTTGTTGATTATAGATATTTAATTATCTTTTACCGTAATCTTTTTGGCAAAATTTTTTCATGTTGATCTTCAGGTTGCCCTTCACTGGTTTGCAATAAGATTCACAATCTGAAAAAAAGCGACAAAATATTGTTCTTAATTTTAGAAAAGCTAAATCTTTTATATGATAATATTTGTATTCCTTTTCTTCATATTCATAAATGGTCTGTATTCATATAGCACTTTTCGAGTCTTGATGACGACTCCAAGCTTCTTTACATGCATATGGGTGTGCATATGGGTGTGAATTTTGCAATTCACACCCATATGCATGCAGCACATTTTCTATCACACATCTTTCACGCTGCTGGCACAGTCAGGAGTAATGTGTGGTCTGCCCACTTTCGGGTTGAAAGATGACATACTCTACCAATAAGCTAATATCACTAAAACCACAAATCATGAAATAAATTAGTCGTAAAACTTCATCGACTTGAAATAGATGGATGTTCCTTAAAAATTCAACTGAGTAAGTACGGAGTATATGTGTAACCGGGTCAATCTGTGTTAATCAAATGTATATAATTACACAAAATCTGTTGTTGCCTGACAGGAAAGTGCCTCCAGATCAGATGTGTGTGAACTGTGTGTGTAGCTTGGAGCTCCTCCTTCTTAATTTCTTCTTCTGTGGTCCCTACTATAAATGCTTTCTGGTTTCCCCACCTCTCCCCTTTTGTACAATTCTCCTGTGGGAGAGGTGAGTGTCCATTGAGAATCATGAACCATCCTAGTGTTTCCCCCTTATTATATGTATTTCTGGTCTTAAAGTCATTGTTATGTTTGTTTTTGTCTAGTGATGTGTTCATGACAACAGAATTTATTGCTGAAGATGGTGAGCCTGGTTGACTGAGAACCGCCACAGACAGGGCAGTGAATAAAATGCTTAATACTTTAAAACAGAAACCGTAAGTGTTGGAATTGTGGCATATGTAATGTGTGACATGTTGCTAATTTGCAAGTAGTTTTTAGTAAAAAGAGATGCGAGTGCCAGCACCCCCCCAGCACCCTCCCAAAAAAAAATTTAAACAAAACTCTGCAGTAGATGATCTGCTCACTGATATGTATGTAATTTACAGTGCACATACTGTAATTGGTCTGGATTTCTTTGACAGATAGTGCCATATAACTGAAGCTTATATATAACTTCAGTATTCAGGACCTAAGTTATTTATACTTTATTTAAATTATATATGAACAGTATCAGATACATTAAATTTTGTGATGTTTGTAGATGATACTAATTTATTTTGTTCTGGGTGTAATATAAAGCAAATAACTGAATTGGTAGAAAAAGAGTTGATTAAGTTGAAAATGTAGTTTGACTTCTATAAGTTGTCTTTAACTTAAAGTAAATCAATATTTCTGATTTTGGTGGCACTAGGACCAACTTTGACATAAAGCTGAATTTAAAAATGTTGAAATAGAAAGTCTGTGAAACAAAGGGTTTGGAAGTCATTATAGAACTTTGTTGGAAACCACACATAGGAAACATTAAACATAAACTATCCAAATCTGTTTCTATTCTCTAGAAAACATAGTAGTTATTGAATAAATACAGTCTAAGGAATGTGTACTTTCCCCTTGTGATGTCTTATATGTTGTACTGAGCTGAAATTTGGGGAAATACTTATAAAACAAACTTAGATCCTATAAACAAACTTCAGAAAAAAGCAATCAGAATAATCAACAAAGTTGGATATCTAAAATCCCCTAATCAGTTCTTCATAGGGTCTTTCATGTTTTTTCAAATTTCTCAACATTATATACTCAAAAACACTAGAAATATTTTTTGTGTGGTGAACAAAACTCTTCCTGTTTGCATTCAGACATTTCAGACATTCTAACTAAGAGTAGGAAACTATAAATTACAAGGATTGTTTATGTATAGTCCATTACTATATTTTTTAGTTTAATAATAAAATATAATATATTTTACAAATCTGATTTTCTGAGTTTCTCCTTGTACAGGGAAGGCAAAAATAAGTCACAAGCTTCAACCTATTCCTTTTTTCGTTTATTAGGATGTTTGTGTTAAATGATCTCACTTTATGTTTACATTTTATAATGAATGTAACCAAAATAAAGATATTCATTCATTCATTCATTCAAGTATCGCTAAGAATTTTTTATCATCCACCATCATTTTATATTTTTTGGAACTTATTAGACAACTTAAAACCTGTAAAGGTACACAGAATATTACTGATAAATTATACAAGCAGTTCTGTGATATGTTAAATAGTGATATGGATTAATAGTGATATGGATAAATAATAATAGAGACTAAACAAAATATGGCTCATATAATAGTAATAAACTCTAAGCCGTACCGAAACGCCCATCTTAGTAATGACAGAATGAAAAGAAAATAGCAGAAAGGAAATTTTAAGCAGTAAAGATTCTTTGGGTTTACAACAATTTATTCCATGCAAAACCATTCCATGCCGCTGTTATGTTTAATGAATAGACACTTAGTAACATTATGGACGCCATACGGACACTATGAGAGGTTAATTCCACAGTAGTTCATTCATGTGACTATTTTCTGAGATGGTTCAAGTATTCAACACAATTTTCAAAGACTCTGGTTCTGCTCACTGCTTATTATCCCTGCAACAAGGCAAGAACACAGCCACTGTTTTTTCTATAGACTTCCACAGTCTGGCCACTGAGAGTGCCTGGAACGAGCCAGCTCTCAAGTCAGCTTTTATTAGGGGGCTAAAAGATGAGCTTAAGAATGAACGCGCCACTAGGGCGAGCCACATTCCCTAGAGGTGCTGATCAGTTTGACAATTTGCATAGACAAACGCATGAGGGAGAGGAACTGCGAGCGCAGGCACCTCTCCTGTCCTACCTACCTCCTTAGCTCAGGCTGTCTACCCACTCGTCCATCTCTTCACCCTTGGATTATCCAACACTCGCCCAACCCATTTCTCCAGAGCCTATGCAACTGGGCACGACCAGACTTACCCCCGACGAGCGGTAAAAGCGACTCACACTTGAATGTGTTTCTACTGCGGACAACCCGGCCACCTCAGATGCGAGTGTAGCTCCAGACTTCGCAGGGTTCACCCTATGGTTCACCGCTATGGAGAAACATATCTCTGAGTCACTAGCCTGATTTAGACCTTCCTCCCCTCTTTTTTTCTTTTTTGTAGCCAAGAAAGACAAATCCCTCCAACCATGCATAGACTTTTGTGGACTCAATGACTTTACCATTAAGAATACGTACCCTCTGCCACTCATCGACCCTTCTTTTGAAACTTTATGCAAAGCTACTATTTTCAATAAAACTGGACCTTCACAACGCATATCACCTGATCTGTATCTGAGAGGGGGACGAGTGGAAGATGACATTTAACACGCCTTTGGGACATTTCGAATATTTGGTGATGCCTTTTGGACTGAGAAATGCTGCCGCTGTATTCCAAGCTTTGATCAATATTTTCTGTATCTTGATGATATTTTGATTTTCTTCTCCAGCTAGGCGGAACACACCCAACATGTCCTTTTAGTGCTACAGTGACTGTTGGAGAAAAATTATTTGTTCAAGCTGAAAAGTGTGAATTCACTGTCCCCTCTCTGACCTTTCTGTGCTATATCCTTGCTGATAGTGAGTTGAAACCAGACCCAAAGAAAATTGAGGCAGTAGTAGGCTGGCTGTTTCCAACTAACCACAAGCAATTGCAACCGTTTTTGAGTTTTGCCAATTTTCCAATCAGTTAATCAATTTTTAAATGCCTGTGTGTGAATGACAGCTAGACAGGTAGTATGGGGAAGATGCAATGAATAGTTTAGTTAGAAGAGTTTAAATAACTGAGGCCAACCATCCAAAACAATGGACAGTATATATTGAGATGGTTTGGTCATGTGCAGAGGAGGGACAGTGAATATAATGGACAAAGGATTTGAAAGGAAAAGAAAAAGAGGAAGACCACAGAGAAGAATCATGGATCTCACACATAACACACACATTACCTGCTGCTGCAACAATCTCTTACAAGGCTCATGCTCTAATAAATCCTTCAAATCAGGATACATAATAGCTGTGTCTCATTCCAGGGTCTGGATCCTCCCAAGTGCGCAGCCAATGAAGTCATCTCCTCCCCTGGCTGCACACTCCAGAGGAGGTGAAAGACATGCCTGTGTGAAATGAGATGGCCTCATCCTGACAACTCTGGGGGGAGGGGTGTTTCTTTTCTTCATCTCCTAATAAATTCTGGCAGTCTGCACACCGAGAGGCTAAATGCTGCCCTCCACAGCTCTATAATTATTAATTATTCACAGCAGATAATTTTGGACATGAAATTTTAGAACAAACACAGGTTTGACCAGGTCATGTGGAAGGACAATAAAACCATCACTCACTACAGCAAAGAAATGCTAAATGCCAAACAGAATCACATGGGTGTCTCCTCTTGATTTCAAGCCAATCACATAGACCCATAAGCATTTGTGAGATCTAGCAACAGAACTGCTCCTTTGGCCTCCCTTGCCTCTCGGGTCAGCGAGTGACCACTCCTGTGTGTTCTATGCATCCCGGAACCTGGGATGTAACCATTCCTCAGGAGGATCTCCGTCATGTTCCGGGAGACGATGCTAAAATCCTTTGCCTCCCATGCTTAGGAGTGAGATGACCCTGAACAGCTTGACTGTACCTGAGTTCATCGGAATCCAGATGCCTTCTGCGTGTCTCCGTTTCTGGCCCACCTTACCTCCCATCCAGATGGCTTTGATGATGTTCCATAGTTGTTTCAAGATTCTTGAAACGAGAATCCCAAGATTCTCTCTCTTGGGGTGGGCATTTTGGTGTTGAACTCAGAGTGCTGCATTGATCAAGGTCCTTATCCCTTTCAGTGTCACTGTAGATGGTGCTGATATATACATCTGCCTCCTCTTGTGTGCAGATGAGTTGGCCACCTCCTTTTTGCCCAAGGATCTTTCTGGTGGTCCTAAAGAGGTTTGAGATGAATGCAACATGCCTCCTGGCTCTCTCCATGCCCCTTCTTATGTGCCACTCTGCCCACCTGTGGTGGGTGCGGTGAACCCTTTCCTGCTTTTTCATCCTCCCTTGTCTTTTAATCCAGTGATGCTCTGACTGCCTGATGTGGGGTGTGGATGATGGTGTGTGGAAGGACTGGGCAGTGTGGGTTGACTCCTGGCCTGGCTCCTCCTCTGTTTTACCAAGGACTGGGCCTGTGCGTTGCACCACTTGCTTTTCTGTTAAGCATTTCATTTTTGGCCTGGTGGATCTTCAAGTCAAGTCAAGTCAACTTTATTATCAATGCTGCCATATGTACAGGACATACAGAGAATTGAAATTGTGTTTCCCTCCCTCTAATCATCGGTGCAGACAGCAATAAACATGGAATATAAAAATATAAGTAAAAGATGTAAAAAAAATATATATATAAAATATAAAAATATATACAAGCTGAAAGACATCCAAGAAAAGACAGTGGCAAATCTGGAAGTTATAAATAGTATAAATATGGCAATATGGCACAGTATAAACAGAATTATCAGTATAAATATAAATATGGCAATATGGCAGTATAGACAGAATTTACAGTATAAACAGTGAGGTCTATCAAAATGAAATATGTATACAGAGTAAACAGTTGACTGTACACAGTACAATTCCAATAATGGAGACTGGTGCTCCGGCTCTCCTCAGTCTGCGGAGGAAGTAGAGGCGCTGCTGAGCTTTCCTGATCAGTGAGGACATCTGTGAGCTCCTCTGCACAGTCCTTTAGCACACGACCAAGAATGTTGTCAGGTCCTGCAGCTTTGCGAGCGTTGATCCTGGAGAGGGATTTCCTCACGCTGGCTAGAGTGAGGGACAGCACCTGGTCATATGGAGGGGGTGTTGTCTTCTGTGCAGGGGTGCTGTTGTCAGTTTCAAACCGTACAAAGAAGTTGTTCAGATTGTTCAGCAGAGTGATGTCGTTGTCACAGGTCTGTGTTTGAGGTTTATAATCCGTGATGGTCTGTAACCCTTGCCACAGGGTTCTTATGTCTCTGCTGTTGGTGAAGTGGTGGGTTATCCTGCTGCTGTACTGCCTCTTTGCAAGTCTGATGCCCCGGGACAGCTTGGCTCTTGCTGATCTCAGACCAACCTCATCACCTGCTCTGAAAGCAGTATTCCGGGCTCTCAGTAACTGATGGACTTCCCCCATCAGCCATGGTTTCTGGTTGTTTCTGGTTACTGTGATGGTCTTGGTGTCCGTGACATCATCAATGCATTTGCTGATGTAAGCAGTAACAGTGTCTGAATACTGGATGTTGATCTGGTGGTTGTAGGTGGCTGCCTACTTAAACATGTTCCAGTCTGTGATGTTAAAGCAGTCCTGGAGTGCTGAGGAGGCACCCTCTGCCCACACCCGTACCTGCTTCTAGACTGGTCTGGTGACTTTGACCTTTGGTCTGTATGCTGGCATTAGCATCACAGTGATGTGGTCCGAAGCGCCGAGATGAGGGGTGAGGCCTTGTATGCTCCTCTCAGTGTTGTGTAGACCTGGTCCAGTGTGTTATTTCCCTGTGTTGCAAAGTCAATGTGTTGGTATAACTGAGGAAACACTCTTTAGAGATTTGCAAGGTTGACATCTTTAGCCACGATGAGAAGTCCCTCTGGATGGGCTGTCTGTTGATCACTGATGGCGCTGTACAGTTCACTCAGTGCCTTGTCTCTATCTCCAAAGTGTAGTAAAAAAAAAGGCAACTGGACTTAGTTGAATTTCTTGAAGACGTTTCGCCTCTCATCCAAGAGGCTTCTTCAGTTCTGTTTGACTGGTGGAGAGTCTGACTCTCCACCAGACTCTCCACCAGCATCCTGACACCAAGCATCCCTGATGTAAACACAGACCCTGCTGCCACGGGTCTTACCTCCAATGAGGGCTCTGTCTGCTCGGTAGCATGTTAGCCGGTTGAACTGGATTGGGGAGTCCGGTATGTTGTTGTTGAGCCATGTTTCCGTAAAAACAAAAACACAGCACTCTCTCACAGTCTGCTGGGTCGAACTCAGAAGGTGTATGTAGTCCAGTTTGTTGTCCAAGGAGCATACATTGGTGAGTACGATGGATGGTATAGCTGGCTTGTGTGGATTGGCCGCTAGCCTGGCTCGGATACCTCTGCGCTTTCCAAGCTTCTGCCTCCTCTCGCACCGCCTGCGGCGCTTCCTCTGCAGGTGTGCTGCAGTAGTGGGGAGTCAATGTCAAAGCGAGTCGCCTCAGTAGGCTAAGGTTGTGTAGCTCCTTAGCGTGTGCTGGGTTTAACTTGCAGAAAAAAGTGTCGCCGATGTCAAAAAGAGTCCCTTGGCTGTATGTGCGCTTTGGGAGGGACAAACGTGACGAAAACATAAAATCACTCAAGCACACCGACGTAGACAAAACATGTAAACACCACATTATCGGGACAGAGAGGGACCACTGCATCCGTACGTGCCACCATTTTTTCTTCAGGTCATGCTAGTTTTTGCAGATATTGCTCCAAATACAGACTGCACATATAGTTGTAATTATGTTAGCCTGGGTAGCTGTTTGTTTATCCCTCTTGTTGGGGTGCTCATCATCTCCCCCTTCGGGTACCTTTGGGGGTATAACTCAGTGAGATTTTCCAGAGCAAATTTGGGTTCTCCCTCGCATGAGTTGCAGATCCAGCAGAGGCACTCCTGGCACCAGCATAGGATAGGTAGATGAAAGTTGACCTTTGGAGGCAGATCATAATCAGGCCAGATAATGTCCTGGTGTCAGAAACAATGAGACAAGTGGCCCTGCTGTAGTTGACTGTCCTGGGGGAAGACTGCATAAAGGATACAGTTTACAGGTTACAGGTTACATCACTGATGATGTGTCCAAGTTACATCAGAAGACGTATGCAAGAATCTGGTGCAACCCCATGCACAACACCATTAAAAACAGCACTGCTGTGAACACATTGAACTGCTAGCAGTTAGCATGAGACCATATCTCTGCCCCCAAGGAGCCAAACGTCCAGGCTGTAAGGGATCAAAGGTGGACAAATGATCTGAATATATGTTTCAAAAGTTTCAATCAGTCTGGTTCTGTTTTTCTTCACTCTGCACACTGTAGACTTTGTCTACACCTCCCTCTCATCACAGGAGTCACTCACCCTAAACACTGGTGAACATCCAAGGCATGGGTATTGACTTAGATCAATGGCTGTAACTTTTTTCAGAATGGCCTGGACATAGTGGCAAATTAGGTGTTGTCTCTGTTGATGATCCAGAGGTGAAGATTATAATCTGTTTACTACAGTACTACAAATGGAGTACTGTGATACACTCTTTTTTGGCTCCCCTCAGTGTTAACAATGACAACTGTGAAGCAAAACAATGTCTGTGAAGCACCTTTCATTTCCTTGCTTATAGTGGTAATGTTCTTCCTTCCTGCTTTAGAAGACAGTCCTGGTTCCTGTCTGAAATCAAATGCCCTCCCTTCCTAGCCTTTTGTTTTACTGTTGTCGATTACTGCTTTGATGTTACTGTAATGCCTCAATATCTTCTACTCAGAGTCAGTCTACTGTCTCAGACCTTCTCTGGAAAAGTATGCTCACCGATGCCTCGGGATATCATTAAACACCATACTGCAAACTTTGAACAGAGACTTTGAGTGATTTTCTTCAACAACAGACATGAGTGGTTCTCCATAGTGTGGATGTAAGTGTGATCAAGCTAAACTCCAGGTGGGTAAAGTACTGAATAAAACAATTTCCTGAGGCTGTTGTCCTGCTCATATGCTCTTGCTCTTAAAATTCAAGCAACAGCCAAAATGACAAAGACAGCTGCTGTTTGGTGGCCGCCATGTTGGATGTATACAAAAAGCTTCTAAAAGTCACTTCTGTTGTGAATGCCTTAAGCCAGCCTCTAGCGTGCCAGGGGTATGTGATTGGTTCCCTTTTTGGGGAGATTCTGAAGTTGGCCAAAACAGCATCATTGTCAGACATGTCTGCAGAGCAAAATGAAATCGCTGGCAGAATGGTGGGTCCAACAGTGGAAACTTGAATATTGTAGCTTTTCAACAGCACTGGTAATATGAGCTGCTGGAATCATATGCTACGTGTTAATTATCATATCATACACATATCTCATCGCCATTAACTTCTGGCGCTTGGTCCTAACTTCAGCCCTGACTTTGGCACATTTTAAGTTCCCTAAGCTATCCTGTCTCTCCTGATTTTCGCCCCCCTTAGTCAAAATCCCACTTTGACATACTTTAATGAACTCCCTCACAAAACACTACCAATAGATAGGAGATGGTGACCGACTCAGCAGGAAGGGACCTTAGACCCTACAGTTGAGCATCAAAGAGGAATATACATACCTGAATGTTAACTTCAACAAAAAAAAAAAAAACTGGGCTGCACCATGTCCTGCTCCTTAGACACTTAACCCTACATCGCTCCTGACAGCTGTGAGTGAATGGGTAATTTTCACTATCCATCACATCCTGCTAACAGTTCACCTATTATTACTTCAGTCTGTCATTAAAAAAAGAAAATGTTCTGCACACAATGCTGTCAGCACACTGTAGAGACTTGTATATTTTTAGGTCTGTTTTTCTCATTCGTCACTCTCTTAGCTTCTCTACCTCCTTTACTAAACTGTTAATTTTATTTTTCAATGCTCTATATCTCAGGAGTGTCTAAAAATCTCGAAATCTTTGAGTTTAACAGCACCGAAAAGCTGTGGTAGTTTAACACAAACAATCATAAATGTGTCAATTCTCAATGGTTTATGGGTTATAGGTCCAGATAGGATGGTGTCTGGGTAGGATGGTTTCTGGGTTCACATCCTGACTGCCATCCTTTAAGTGAACTTTCTCTCTCTTTGTTTTGGCATGGGTATATAAAATGTAAAAGTTCCTATTTTCTTGCTCTTTTTTTGAATTAACACAATAAAACATACATTCAAGAAAAAAAATGCAACTGCGCAGTATCTAACCAAAAAAGATTACCAAAAATCCAATTAAAATGTCATTCATAAGATCATTCACAAAGAAACTATCTCTAAACTAATCTAAACTAATAAACTAAACTATAGACTGAGTGATGACTTGAATCATTTTTCCAGCACCACTATTCAAATTAAAGAGCCAAAGAGTACAAAAAAAAGAATGGTCGAGTAACGGTCAAGAGCCTAAATTGGAAAGGTAGATGAAGGTTTGAATTTTATTTTTCCTCCACCCCTCCTGGAGCCACCACCTTAACGTAGTGGAGGGGTTAGCATGTCCTAGTGATCCTAGGAGCTCAGTTGTCAGGGGCTTCATGCCCCTGGTAGGGTTACCCAAGGCAAACAGGTCCTAGGTGAGATCCGCCTGCGAGATCCGCGCGTTCCTCAAGGCTCTGGATGTAGGGCTGTCTTGGCTGACACGCCTCTGCAACATTGCGTGTACATCGGAGGCAGTGCCTCTGGATTGGCAGACTGGGGAGGTGGTGGTGGATCCTCTCTGGGTCAGGGGTGAGATCTTGCCAAGTGGCCAAGTGGAGGAGTTTAAGTATCTTAGGGTCTTGTTCACGAGTGAGGGAAGAATGAAGCGGGAGATTGACAGGCTGATTTGGTGAGGCATCCGCAGTAAAGCTCTCGATTTGACAATCGATCTGCCAAGTGGAGGAGTTCAAGAGAGTAAAGCTCTCCATTTAATGGTTGGTCTACATTTCTACCCTCGTCTATGGTCGAGTTGTAATGACTGAAAGAATGAGATTGTGGATACAAGCGGCCGAAATTAGTTAGTTTCCTTATAGAGATGGTGAGAAGCTCGGTCATCCTGGAGGGTCTCAGAGTAGAGCCGCTGCTCCTCCACATTGAGCGGAGCCAGATGAGGTGGCTCGAGCATCTAGTTAGGATGTTTCCTGGACGCCTCCCTGGTAAGGTGTTCCAAGCACGTCCCACTGGGAGGCCGCCATTGCAGGACCACAGACAAGCATTCACTCTTACATTCATGCCTATGGGCAATTTAGAGTGTCCAGTTGGCCTAATCCCCAAAGCTGCATATGTGGGAGGTCCAAAACCCACACACACAGGGACAACATGCACACCCCATGCACAAAGGCCCTAGTTCTTACCAGGTCATAAATCCGGGTCTTCTTGTTGCAAAGACAAAAGTGCTAACCACTTCACCAACAGTGTGGCCGTATCTAAACTCTCCCTCCAAATTTATATGCCCCAGCTAATGTGTAAATAATCATCTCTGGTTCCTATCTGCTAGCCTTGGCTTTAAGATGAAACTGGCAAAAATGAAGCCATTCTAACTTTGGTACCAAAAAGACACAAGGTGTTTAAGACAATGTAAAAAAATCTGCTGGACTTGGTGTACTTATTCCTTTTGCACAACTTCAAAAGAGGGGGACCAACCCTCTATTGATAATTGTTCCTTACCTGAAACCCAGAGTCAAGAAATACATATATATAAAAATGCATTTTCATTTTATAAATCAGTAGTGTTCAAAGGTGAGGCTGAAAATGCATACACTAACCTGGTGGTTCCTCTGTGCTGCTCAACACTACTATGGGGTTGATCACTGGAATTTCTGAAACAGGAGACACAAAATTATTTCATTGGTTACATGTAAATTAATTTTCACAGTCCAACAGTGTAAATGACATGGTCAAAGAAATGAAATGCCTCTGAATTCTGTAAAACAACTTGACAGATGCGGAGTAAGATGATTTAAAGTGAGCCTCAATCTCAGGCAACATCCATACTACTACAAATACTACTACTACTAATGCATCCAAATGAGAATTTTATCTCCTTATAAGCAGTAATCTGCATCCACACTAACACACCTAAAACGTGTACCATATGATATGAACAGGGAGCTGATTCTTTACTCTGCAGTTGTTTACTTACTATCATAAAGTACTACTAATGAGACAAAGCAATGGTGAAAAAAATGAAAAAAGAACAAGGATTTTTGTTATGAGACCTAAAGCATGGTGAAACTAAGTCAGGTAGTGGGTGATAAGAACCAGTCAGGAAGTGAATGGGCACTGTAAATAAAATACGAATTTTACAGTAAATACCTCTAGTTCTCTCAGTAGTTTAAAGTTTTCCTATAGTTTAGAAAACATTATAAATGAATAACCTGCCAGTTATTTTAAGACGTATGCCAATAATGACAAAATTGTATTTATTTATTATTTTTTTATAGTACATTTACCAGGTTAATTATACATTACATTTTACATTTTCTTAAAAATACATACAAGTGTATGTGAGATGACAGTTAATATCCATAATAAAAACTAAAGCTCATTATATGAAGGATTATGACTGTCACTGCAAAATTTTAAAGTATAATAGTTTCAAAGGTTCACATTATTTTACACTTAAAGTTTGTAATTACAAGTTTAACCTGTTAAACAAATGTTCATTCTGAAAATATATTATTTTTACTTCTAAGGTAAAGTCTTGCTTACTATTAATTTATACTAAATGTTTTGTCATGTAACACATCAGTTAATATCAATATATCATGTTGAAAGACCAAATGTGCATTTATCATCAGCCATATTAGCCTTGTTCTCAGCATGATCTTTCTGTTCCTGCTGACACCTTTGAAACTAAATGTTTGAAGGCACTAGATCGTATCACAGCTTGCAAAGAATGAAAAGGGGCAAAATACAGAGCAAAAACAAAGCCCTTACGATGGATTTGAGTCCTAAATTTTAAGGAAAGCCATAGAGGATACACAAAATGTGCAGGAAACACAAAAAGTGCAGGAAAGTAAAATCCAGAAAGGTGATGATGCCTGAGTCATCATGCAGCTTTTACTTTTGTGCAATTTAACTACCAAAATAGCCTTTACTTTCACAAATAACAATACACTGTAAAAAAAGTCACTGTAAAAGAAGTAATAAAACTATTTCAGATTACGTTGTCTAACATCAGGGAAGGTTAATGGCCAACCACTCCAGCCACACACACACAGACACCCATCCTCCCAAACATACACACAAACTAGTAATGTGTCGATTGCGAATGAGCCGGTTGTAAAACAACTAACAGACAATAACAATGGTCAAACCACCAAGCAGGAAGGGGTGGGGGGTGTGCTGAGCAGGAGGGAGAGGTGAGATCTAAAAAATATCAAGAATGTGTTGAAATTACTTAGTAAATCTTAGTAAGAATTAAATGAAATATACCTAATTATATCATAATTATATTTTATATTGTTATTTTCATGGAGTTCATTTCATTTATTATTCTTTTGCAATTGGCTTTGATATACTACTATCAAGGTTCTACCAGACCTTTTCTCGTGTTGCTGTAAAAAAGAAAAAAAAAACCAACAAAGATTTGAAAAAGACGCAGATAAAAGCTCAACTCACTATACTGCAAGCTGTGTCCAAGATGACATCACCACCACAGCCATAACAACAACGTCGAGCCTCTCCTCATTCCTTCACATCTCAACGTGGCAGAGGTCGTGGTGGCTCACGACCGACGGAATGTCAATAGACATAGACACGTGCTTCAGCTGTGGGCAGAAGGGATATTCGGCAAGTGATTGTCCTCGCAAAGCACAACAGCCTGCGACACAAGGCCAATGGCGTGATTACAATGACTGATTCCAGAGAGATGATAACAGCCGATTCCAGATTAAAGAGTGAAAGGGAGGGAGTGGACCGTGTGAGCGAGAGGAGGCCAGCCAGCCCAAACTGCTCTAATGAAAGGGAAGTAATACACACACACACAGCACAGCACAATGAAGAGCAGCTTGCTACTAACCCACTATCAGTGACATCTACACAATTGAATGATGTTATCACAGCCATCAAACACATACAGCAACAGACTAAGGCACCCACCAGCACCTACCTAAAATATCAGTCTGACAATTTTTTAAATCTTCCAGAGTTAACTTTAGCTTTAATGACATCCATGTAAAATTTTTAGTTGACTCTGGCGCCACTCATTCTGTTATCAGGAAGGACGACCTGCCTGATGTGAAACCAGTGGAAGATTTATCTATTCCATTGGTGCTGCAGGTGTCTCAGTGAAAGAACATTACACCAAACCTCTCAAAGTTGTACACACAGACAAACATGATTTATTTGCCACCATTTTGAAACATACTTTTCTTTGGTCACCATTTTGTCCTATCAACCTGTTAAGGAAATATTTAATGCTAGCTTTAGGCACTGGTCTAATTTTAACCCTTGATGGTTTTAAATGTTGTGAAAATTCTTATTTTTACAACACAATATTTAAACTCCACATTGTAGGTGTATCAGTGGTCCCTTCAGGATAACGTAACCTTTTACTATCAAAAAAAGGGAGATGTCTGATGCCACACACACATAAATTTATGAGATCACACTACCTGCACTGCACTGCTCATGTTTCACATGACTCAAACCAACTTTTTGAGCAACAGTTTTTTACTGAAATTCATGACACATTTCATCTTTCTGAAATATTTTGGAATGAACAATTCCATAGATTTAACTCCTGATCAGAGTCCACTCTTTAAAGTGTCTAATTCATTTCCTTATGTCTATCTAGCCAAACCACATGACAGACAATGGAGAGACAACAAAATTTTGTCAAGCCTGTGTTACATGCACAACTCATAACGTAGGAAGATGAGTTCCACTCACCACACCGGCAGCACACCCACCACCAACACGCCCATTTGAACACATGATGATGGATTTCATTGAACTTAGTCCATCTGAAGGGGAAAAAAAACACTGTTTCGTAATGGTAGACATGTGGTCAAAATGGATTGACGCTTTCCCTACTTCAAAACAGTTAGCTAATGCAGTAACAAAATGCTACCCCTCGCACTGATGTACATGAGAATGAGGAAAAAGAACACGCAATTTAAGCCCATTTGCTGCCCCACCTTATGTAGGAATCTCTCATCCTGCTCATTTGGCTCCACCTACAGCACTTTGTGAACACAGTGTTCTGTCATATTGTGCTACTCTGACTTCCTCCCTTACTAACATCAGAAACACAGTGTCTGCAGCCCTCCCTAAACCAGCAGAGGGTCTGCTCCATAACCTACAACCAGGTGACTTTGTGGTTGTAAAAGACTTCAGGAGAAAAAACTGGCATGCAAAACGGTGGCTAGAACCATTCCAGATACTGCTGACAACACAAACTGCTGTCAAGGTAGCTGAACGAGCTACCTGGATTCACGCCAGCCACTGCAGGAAGGCTGCCTCCAGCAGATCCTCCCACTGACATGGTCACCTAGGTCCTTTCAAATAATCATTACAACCACCACTGAATTTCACACAAACAAAAATCCAGGCTGCGTTGACTCAGCATGACTACTGTTTGAGTGGATACGGTTTGGGTGGATACGGCTTAGCGACACAATGGTGATCTACACAAATGCACTTACACCTCTGCAAAGAATACACACCTCACAGGCTGTCTTGTGTAGCTGAAGAAGCACCTGCACGGATTCTTCACACACACACACACATTTTGTTCCCTGTGAAGTGAGGTGGAAACTTAACAGTACCAAATGCAAACCTCACTTTCGCTAGCATCACTTTCCACTGCCGTAACCTGGAGCCTGAATAGACACTCACTGATCATGACCTAAGTACCTATTTCTGAAACCCCAGGTGGACAAGCACTTTTAGTCCACTGTCAACTGGATGCTCTTAAAACAAAAATATTTTTTATTTTTTTATTTTTTCTCCTTTGTAGTGTACTGTTTATCCTCTGTATTACTTTGATCATATTCCCGGTGTATTGTTTCAAGTAAGTGTATCACATTCATTTTTAACCATGGAACATACACATCCATGGCATCCTTTCCAATACCCAGGATTATGTGGCCTACAAGGTACAATGTGCTGTATCATGAGGATATCTATTATTGTTGTTGTCGCTGTTGTTTGGCTGACTGTTCCCTTTAAGAATGTGGTAATTTCAGCTGTAAACTCAACTTCTAGCATTTCACACACAACTGGACTTGTCCACACACACGCACCCACACACAAACACACGTGCACACCGCTCTGTAAAACCCCTTAACTTTGATCCATTGGTTCAAAAGTGGTTGCAGAACAATTTGTGGTACCAACTGGCTAACTACACCACACGCACAATTACGCAATCATCCTGTGTAGTGTGTTTGTCCCATAATCCTCTCAAACATTATACAGGATTGCCATAAGAAGGGAATCTGTTAACTTACTGCACGTCCTCGTGGTGCGCTCTGCATTACCATAATGCCTCATCTAACTCGCGTTCATTCACTTTAAACCCATTTTCTAGTCACGCCCATGAAACTATTCGTCTTGTATGTTTTGATTTGGACCGGACTTCATGATTAAAATTTGGTGCACATATGTATGGTGTGTTTGCAACATCTCACAAATCTAGATTTCACAACATTCCTTATCCACCTTATAACTGCCTTGTTTCTGTTCAACTGTAAAAAAAACTTCAATAAAAATATAAGTGATTAAAAAAAAGAAACACAAGAGTGGCCTTGGGCTAGTGGTCACCTCCCTAAAGGTATGCACACTTCTCTTTTTCACATGGTTTTTGATTGCTTTTGAAGACATACATACTTCCACCATTTATGGGCATAATGCCTCTTTCCTGTGCAGCTGTTTTTGTCTATAAGAAGCAGTGTTTTTTTTTTTAAAAAAAAAAAAAAACATTTCTGGGAAAAGTGAGAAAAGTAAATGTATTATCTATGGGTAAAATAATAGACAAATCTTCAATAAATCACTTCAATAAATCATAGTACAATTTAAAAAAAAATCCTCATCAATCTAAGAGATTGAATAACTGTGCTCATCATACCTATCATACATCTCTCATGTTGTGGTCCTGAACTAATTGAAAATTAGTAAAAAAAAAAAAAAAAAAAAAAGAAATGTAATAAAAATAATCCGATTTGTCTCTCTCACTGTCACTTATTTGTAAAAAAAAGGCAATTGCTGCATCTGCCGAGATCCAGTACCTCCTAAGAAGTTGCTGGTATTTATTGTGTGCCATTAATTTCAACTGATTTTGACACAGTTAGAACAAGGGCCCTTCTGCATGGAGTTTGCATGTTCTCTGTGCGTGGATTTTCACTGGGTTGTCCATCTTCCTCCCACAGTTCAAAATCATGCAGATTTCTAACAAGTTTTCCCCAGTCAGTGACACACAGGCTGAGAAGCAAACTCTGGTCACTGGTGACCTTGTTTTAAGGAATGTGAAAGTAGCGACGCCAGCGACCATAGTCAGGTGTTTTCCTGGGGCTAGAGCAGGCGACATAGAGTCTTATCTGAAACTGCTGGCTAAAGATAATTGTAAATTCAGTCAAGTTCATTCGGCAGTATTGACACCCAATTACGTCAATCGGAGGTCACAAAGATTAATGTTAAATCTGTAGATACGCTCAATGTCGGACACCGTAATTTTCTCTGGACCTCTTCCTAATGTGACCAGCGATGACATGTATAACCGCATGTCATCAATCGCTGGCTGTCACAGTGGTGTCCAGAAAACAACATTAGTTTTATAAATAACTGAGTTTCTTTCTGGGGAAACTGGATGGAGCTGCTCTCTCTCTTTTTTTATTTTTAATTTTATTTTTATCGAGGAGAAACATAGAAGCTAAATTTAGTACAATTATAGCAAAACAGAAACATGCACTTACATAATTACATTATCATATAAACTCCCATCTATTACTCTCCCCTTTTTTACAATATGTACAATATGGTTGGCTATATCTGAATTAATTTTTAATAAATTAATTTCTGCCATTCAATGAACTGTTGATCGTTTATTTCAATTGGCAGCAATAGGAAGAGATACAACAGGCGGGGTAAAATCACCATTTTGACCGATTCAGTCCTTGATGTTAGACTCAGAAAAGCTAAGTGATTCCATCTGGAGATGTCAGATTTGATTTTAAGGTTGAGAGGGTTATAGTTAGCTTCAAATAATTTTGTAATATCTTGGGTAAGATTAATTCCCAGATACTTTATTGATTTCTTGTTACAACTCAGACTGGAGCCGTTCACTTATCCAGAAATATAGCAAGGTTTTTTAGAACTCTAACAGCATGACAGTCCAGAGGTGAGACCAAGAGTGACAGAGCTTTGCTGTTCAGATAATAAACAGGGAGGGAGATCATGTTGATACTGTTCTTAGTGTGGTCATTTAATATAAGTTGCACGTGCTGTGTGGATAGAAGGAGCATACATATCAGCTGATCTCTCTGTGTGTGTAAAAGAGCGAGAGAGCGCTGTGGGGCAGGGAGATGAATGAACGGAACGATATTATACATGAGCATTGATTCTGTCACCACGCATCGATCCGTGTATGGGAAACTCAGGAAACATTAGTTGCACTCCAGAGCCCTGTTATTTACTTTTATTATTTTTAATTAACCTCACGCGGGCCAGACAGGGAGGATGGAAGGGCCACATATGGCCCGCGGGCCATATAATGCCCAGGTCTGAGTGAGACAGTCCAATCTAATGATAATCAACACCAATAATAAAACAGAATGCTACAATACCACTTTTAAATGTGGACTATTAAATATAAGATCACTCTGCTCAAAATCAGTTTTAATTAATAATAGTATGATTAAAAATCTAATTAATTTTCTTTGTCTAACTGAACCATGGTTACACAAAGAATATGTTAGTTTATATGAGTTAACACCACCCACACATACTAACAGCCATATTCCCAGAAGCTCAGGCCGAGGAGGAGGAGGAGTCACAGCTATTTTTAATACTAGTCTATTAATTAACCCCGAGCCCAAACCTGAATATTTATAATTTGAAAGCCTTATCCTTAGTCTATTTAATCCTAGTTTAAAATCACAGAAACCGGTTCTGATAATCACTGTTTATTGTCCACCTGCACCTGAGTTTCTGTCAGAGTTATCTGAGTTAAAGCTGAGGACAGATAAAAATCATAATTGTGGATTTCAACATCCATCTAGATGTTGAAAGTGCATTTAATTCACTGTTAGAATCAATTGGTTTCTCTCAACATGTGAATAAGCCCATCCACTGCCTTAGTCACACCCTTGATCTTATACTCACTTATGGTATAGATATAGGAAACTTAAATGTTTCTCCCCAAAACCCCCCCATTAACTAACCATTATTTACTCACAATTAATTGTACAATAACTACTGGCAATAACATTAAGAAAAAAATACCACTACATTCGGTGCCTGTCTGATAATAACATTAATACTTTCAAAGAGACAGTGCAGCCATTACTTAATTCTGTGCCATCTCTAAGTACACCTGAAGTTAACAGTTGTGATTTTACACTCACTTTCACTGATAATCTTGTTGATAATGCAGCAGTTTCACTGTGTACTTCATTAAATAGTGTTGCCCCCCCCTCAAAAAGAAATTGGGAAAGGCACAGAGGAGAGGCGCATCATGGTTTAATTCTCATACTCGCGCTCTTAAACAGGCTTTACATAGATTAGAAAGAAAATGGCTTTCCACTAATCTAGAAGAATTTCATCAAGCCTGGAAAGATGGTTTTGTAGCTTATAAAAAGCCCTTCATAAAGCTAGAGCAGCCAATTATTCTTCTTTAATTGAAGAAAACAAGAATAATGCCTAGTTTCTGTTCAGCACTGACACACGCTCTACTGAGCCGTCATGTTCCTTAACACTGAGCAGTGACTAAAACTGACCACTTCCTCTTTCCTAGTGGTAATGATTAATAACCTTTCTCCCCTATAGATCTCCCAGAATTAATGCCACCTCCACTAATATTAATCACTAATATCCTCATCAAAACTGTCAGTTAGATCCCATCCCCACCAAACGGTTTAAAAATGTTCTTCCATTAATTAATAGCTTCCTATTAAATCAAATTAATCTTTCCTTATTAACTGGATATGTACCCCAAGCTTTTAAAGTTGCAGTTATTAAGCCCCTTCTTAAAAAGCTACCCTTGACCCAGATGTTTTAGCCAATTATCGCCCAATATCAAATTTTCCTTTCATTTCAAAAATACTAGAAAAGGCAGTTGTGAATCAGTTATGTGAAAATCTGCATGGTAACAGGCTGTTTGAAAATTTCCAGTCAGGATTTAGATTACACCATAGCACAGAAACAGCCCTAGCTAAAGTTACCAATGACCTCCTCTTGGCCTCAGATAATGGTCTATTTTCTATACTTGTCCTGTTAGATCTTAGTGCTGCATTTGACACCACTGATCATAAAATTCTACTGCAGAGACTGGAGAAGACTTTGGGGATCTCAGATACTGCCCTCTGCTGGTTTCACTCATACTTGTCTGATATATTACAGTTTGTACATGTTAATGATAATGACTCATTGCAGACAAAAGTTAATTATGGAGTTCCACAAGGCTCAGTGCTTGGGCCTATATTTTTAACCTTATATATGCTTCCTTTAGAGAACATTATTAGAAAGCACAACATACACTTTCATTGTTATGCAGATGACACACAGCTTTATTTATCAATGAGGCCGGAAGAAATAAATCAGTTGGTTCAACTGCAGGAATGTCTTATAGACATTAAGTCCTGGATGACCTGTAACTTCCTTCTTCTTATTAAACTTGGCCCTAAACACCTTAGAGACAAACTTTCTGAACATATTGCCACTTTAGATGACATCACCATGACGTCCAGTTCCACTGTAAGGAACCTTGGTGTTATTTTTGACCAGGATATATCATTTGACTCACATATTAAAGAAATTTCCAAAACAGCCTTCTTCCACCTACAGAACATTATGAAAATTAGAAATATTTTATCCTTAAAGGATGCCGAAAGATTATGTTATGATTTTGTTACATCAAGATTAGATTTTTGTAACTCTACTCTACTATGTTCTAATAAGTCTGTTAAAACACTACAGTTCATTCAAAATGCTTTAGCGTGAGTTCTGACAGGAATTGGTAAGAGAGGCCACATCACTCCAGTGTTGGCTTCTCTACACGGGCTCCCAGAATTCAATTTAAAATCCTCCTCCTCATGTACAAACCGCTTAATGATCAGGCACCATCATATCTTAAAGATCTAGTTTCACCTTATTAGCCCAACAGATCACTTTGGTCCCAAAATGCAGGCTAATTTGTAGTTCCCAGAGTCCATAACACCATAAGGGGAGGCAGAGACTTAAGTTACCAGGCTCCTCTCCTGTGGAACCAGATCCAGTTTTGATGATATTATTATTATTATTATTATTATTATTATTATTATCAGTAACAATAATACTGCTGTCATTGTTACTATGCTTTGATTAAATGTTCATCAGTATAGTTTCTTATCAATAATGTTTGCTGCTGCTTGTATAAATGACACTGTAGTTCTATAAACATGACATAACTGATTCTAAACTTGATACAACTGTTGTATATTTGCTCCTGGTCTCTCTCTTCTGTCTCTCCCTTACCTCCCTCTTTTTCTTTCACTCCCCCCCTTTCTGTCCCCCACCTCTCCTCTGTCCCCCATTTTCCTCTCACCCCAACCGATCGAGGCAGATGACCGCACATCTTTGAGTCTGGTTCTGTCAGAGATTTCTTCCTGTTAAAAGGGAGTTTTTTCTCTCCACTGATGCCTAGTGCTTGCTCATTGTGTGAACTGTTAGGTTTCTTTTCTCTCTGTAATACTGTAAAGGTTTTGGCCTTACTATGTACAGTGCCTTGAGATGATGTATGTTGTGATTTGGTGCTACACAAATAAAATTGAATTGAATTTGGGGATTAGGCCAATTGGACATTCTAAATTGCCCAATAGGTGTAAATGTGAGAATGATTGGTTGTCTGTCTCTATGTGGCCCTGTGATGGACTGGCGACCTGTCCAGGGTGTACCCCGTCTCTCGCCCTATGTCAGCTGGATTTAGGTACCAGCGCCCCTTGTGACCCTCAGTGCAGGTTAAAGTAGTAGAAAATGATTGAGAGTGAATGATTGTAGTTTCAACAGCTTTACAGTATGTTCCTTTAGAGAATGTAACAGTTATGCTTTTGAGGGAGGTAAATGAACACAGACAGAAAAAGAAACTCTAGTCCAGCTCAAAGCCTGCAGACAGTACTTGACTCATCATTGTCGTCTTTTGGTTTAATGATGTAGCTGCCATTCCTGACACAACTGTACAGTAAGCCCAGTGGTGCTAAATCAAAACACATAAGTAGTATATAAGAGACACTTTTTTTCATGTGCATGTTGCATGTACACGTCGACCGTGCATGTTTTATGACATGTGAGCTCCTTTATTGGGGGGCGTACACCAGCATTTGTTGTTGGAGAGTCTCTCCATATATGGGCACGGAAGTTGTTCTCACGTCATTTTAGGAGGTGTATCTATTTCTTACATTAAAAGTATTTAGTTGTCCTGGTGTACCCAATTAACCTCAAACTACAACCGTGGGACATAGGTTACTGTGTATTATTTCTCTATACTGATGCTGTAGGCATCATATCTACACTGCAAGACAAATACTGTAATTTAGAAGATTCTCTATAATACATCGGTAAAGATATGTGTTTGATTGTGTTATGAGTCTATCCCCCAGAGAAAGGTCAACATGTGAAAATATAATATAATATAATATAATATAATATAATATAATATAATATAATATAATATAATATAATATAATAAAAATAATAAAATATAATAGTTAATAAATCCCACTTCATCTCCTTGAGCAAGATTGCCTCCATTAGCCTTGGTGAACTTAATGCGTGTATAAAGATAAGTGTTGTTTAGATCCAGGGGCTGAATCCGAAATAGAGGTAAGCGGCGGTATTTCAACATAGACACTTTTTTCAATAATTGTTTGTGTTAAAGACAGAAGAAACAAATCTAATTCCGATTTTACACATCCCTTCGACATATTATGTACCAAAGCCATTCTTGCTAGAATATATCTTTGGTTCTTGTCTTGCTACGTCGACTTCCTTCGCCTCGCTTGTGTATTTTTCTTCACCTTGGTGTTGGGCTTCTTATTTAAAATGCTGCACCCTTTTTTGGTGTAGGAATTCCCCCTTTGTCCAGGAGGCCATTTTACTGGATGGCGTGACATCGCCATTATTCCTGACCCGTTTTGCTGTCTGTTGCTATAGGCCACAACTTTGGTAATCGCGTCTGAAACAATATTTTTAGCCGCTGTTTTCTGATGCGGGGCAGCGACAGTAAATCCTTTCTTGAGCAAAGGAAAAGCTAGTCTAAACAAGCCACGGAAAATACCTTCAAGACCCGTGCCATATTGCGAGCTGAGACCACTGTACCCTGATAATTCCCCACCGGCTTCAGCAATGTAGTATGCTACATATTTGTCCATGTTGCTGACATACGGTTGATACATTCTTGGTCCTTGTTTAAAAGTGATGTTTAACCAGTCAGAAGTGTAGTTTTATTATTGTTTTTCCATATGTGGTTTTGATCCGACATGAGCGATATTTCTTTCAGCGTGTGTTTTACAGAGCCTATGGTAGTGTGGTTTATCATACGTTCTTGTTATTATTTGATTGTTTGCTCCAGCAATATGAACGATTCTTAAAAGGGGCATGTAGCTGTCCCCTACAGTTTGATAATCAACAATGTCAGTATGAACAAAAATATTGTACATTCTCACTTCTATATCTGCATATTGCGTTGCCGTATACAATTCTGGCGGTATTTCTTCATCAGTTAATATATTGTCTGCCATTTCAAAGACTTCTCCAGGTATAAATCCCAACATCTGAGCAAGTTTTCCTCGAAATGTAAACTGCACGTCTCTTATCAGTAAAAGAAGTACTTTATACTGAAGTTTGATGTAGTCCATACCGTTAACAATCAGGAATTTATTTATCTCTGTTATTATCTGCTGCATAGTAGAGTAGAATCCAGGGGTTGCTGTTAGACATGTCCTCTTTGTTTTTTTTTTTTGTCAAACACAACAAATTCTTTTGGTGGAAAGCTTGTCCATGTTTTAGGATATTGAAATTCTACTAGCCCCGCTTCATAAGGCACATTACACTGAAAAGGCTGGGGCAGCTTAGTTCTAAAGTTTGTTATTGTGTTGTAGGGGTAACATTATGTAGAACAATTGCTAGGCAATGTCACAAAAACCCCTCTCCATCCATGTCGGGATATCGTCTTGGTATGCAACTTGTTTGGAACTCGTTACTACAGTTGAATTTATCAGGCCATCCAACCCATTTGACTAGAGCCATATTCTGACCCCTTCTGTTTTTCCTAGATAAGATCTTTTCTATATTAAATGTGTGGTTTTTATCAATAATAATTTTTTGCAGCTCTGGTCCATAAAAGGTCCCATCTAATATCTCTCTGTCATAGTCCTTCAATGTGTAAACAGGAGGTCTTCATGGTACACATTCCGCCACAGTAAAAAAATCATCGGTATAATTCTGTTTATAACTTTTGTAAAAGAATCTCTCAATTTTGAAATTCTCACTAACCTTTGTCCTTTTTTGGGTACAGGTTTTTAAAAACAATGTGTTCCTTGTCTTTCGTTACCTCGGACAAACTCATTTTAATGCTACAATGATAAACGCAGTTATATATTGTTTTCTGTTTAACATCGAAACACACAATTCTATACTAAAGGCACAGAAGCAGGCTACGTAACCCTGTGAAACTAATCGTCGTTTGGAGGAAGACAGTTTAAAACATCAACACGAATAGATTTTACATCCACGTGTTTGTTGGCAACAGTTTGCACCGTTGTGTACTAGTCATCTCTTGGTTGTCTAACACAGTCTGATTGTCTTTTAAATTCAGGACAACATTTTGTAACATCTATACCATGTACAGCATTATCAACAGCAACACACAACAAAATCTTCAACTTATACGTACATAGTGTACTGTGTCTTTACAAAGCACTAGAGACGTTTCCAATTTTAAGGTCATTTTTCACTCCAAATCTTCAGAGATTCTTGAGCTACAGCATTGTTTTGGCTTCCACTTAACTTCCACTTAACTGTTTCAGTCTTCTTGCGAGAAACTGTGCTGTCAGCCACTTCTTCAAAGTAGCTTGTTTTTGCAGCTCTTTGTTGAAAAAAAATGTGTAGGTAGTAGTAGTCCTCAGAGGAATCCTCTTCAAAAGTAAGAAATGTCAGATTTCTTTTACCCAACTCAGTGCTAAACTGCTAAACTAAAAAAAGTGAGTTGTCCTTGCAGTCATCATTATGTTAAGATACTTCCTTATCAGATAATGCATCACCTGTACAGACATATATTCTATGTATTATCTTGTACAGCCTCATCAGCTGCATCCCACAACATTTTTATCACATCTTGATTTTGAGGTCTTTGTAGGACTTTTAATCTTTGGACCATCTGAACAAAGTATCAATACGCTCAAAAATGCCTAGCGTTTTCTCCCATTCGCTCCACTCAACTAGAAATCCGTTGGTGAACCACATTTTCCACTCTTTAGACGTGAGAGGATAGAGTTTGTCTTCGTCTGGAGTACCCTTTCAGGTATCGCAAATAACAGCATTGTCCATACACTGAAAAATATGTACGATTCAGGATCATAGACCTCCAAATCTGTCTCTACACGATAGGTTTCTCCATACAGTGATCCATCCCATTGCACTGCGTACACGCCTTTTGAGTTACTCAACTCTTTACAGATTCTTTAATTTGTTTCTGAAATAATCCCAGTCCTTGGCAAAAAATTGGATGTGAAACATCCAATTTGTAGAAACATTTCATCAGCTTATCTCGTGTAGAGACACACATTTCCTTGATCAAACAAATATCCTGAAAATATCTTGCACATCCCACTCGTACATAGGAAACCATGCTTTTTGATCCAGAAAATGGGATACATGCAGGGGTGCAGATCTTTTCTTTTAAGGAGTCATGAGTAGCTGAGCATTGTCAATATTTATGCAACATTTTGGAGTAAAGACATCAAAATGGATACCTGTATTAGCCATATTCAGAGTGCAGAAGCAGAAGATCCTCATTTTGAAATCTCGGATGAAAATGTAGCAGTCTGGCATTAAAATAGTTGTCTTGCAGTGTAGATATGATGCCTACAGCGTCAGTATAAAGAGGGAATACACAGTAAACAATGTCCCACAGTTGTAGTTTGAGGTAAATTGGGTACACCAGGACAACTAAATACTTTTAATGTAAGAAATAGACACATCTCCTAAAATGACATTAGAACAACTTCTGTTCCCATATATGGAGAAACTCTCCAACAACAAATGCTGACGTACCCACCCCTAACAAAGGAGCTCACAAGTCATAAAATATGCATGCATGCACATGAAAAAAAGTGTCTCTTATGTACTACTTATGTGTTTTGATTTAGCACCACCATTTTATCTCTTATATACTACTCACATATTAAATATTTTCTTTCCAACATGAAAATTGAGTAGTGTTTCAGAAATACACTAAATATGAATTTCAAATAGCTTTATTTAGAATAACAGGTATAATCATTAGCCCCCCCCCCCACGGAAAAAGAAACCTTTTCCGTTTTTACTGTAAATCGTGATCTGCAGTTAGATTGTATTGTACAAGTTCTAAGCATTACTTTAAATGTTTGCTTTGATTATCAAATTAAAACTCAGTAAATTGATTATTATCTGTAAATGTAATGTTTTTTGGTTTAACTTTACCAAACAAATTTTTGTTGTTTGACAGCTGCAATCAGTAGTTTGACTGTTATTAAAGTTCTTTTCATGGTTTATCAGAGATGTTTTATCATAATAATTTTGAAAAAGACATAGGTTGAGTAAATGTAGTTTTCAGTAAAACATGTTGCACTGTCACTTCAGTGAAGATGTTTTATTGCACCAATTTGGATTAAATCTGTGGATTAACAGTATTTTTCAGCAAAAGCTTTAGTATCAGTATCAGTTAAGAAAGATGTAATGAAAGATGGTTGATTGTAATAATTTAGGAGAAAACTTAAAAAATAACAGAATTGTTCAGCTGGAATTTTAGAATTGTCACTTTATTAAAATGTTTGCAATAAATAAACAAAAGTTTTCAATCATACTATAGCAATCTATATTTATCTAATCATGAACCATCACAGTAATTTCTAAATAACCTATAGTATATGCACTAATTACTCTAGACTAAGTGACCTTATGGATTCCCAGCACAACATTATACTAAATAAACACTTTTGACACATATCCTCTCCACTGTTTCATAAAGTGGCCTTAGAATACAACCAACCTGTGTCTGATAGTCAAACCTCGCAAAAACCCAACAAACCCATCTAACTACAATCCAGTCTCTCTAATCAACTCAGATCTTAAAATTATTACCAAAGCCCATTAATAAAAAAAGATATAGGATGACCTGAAGTGCTGGACAAATCTCCATAAGTAACTAACCAATTCTACCAGAGGAAAAAAAAACAACAAAACAAATCTCCCTGTTAACATAAAAAAAAACTCTAGGGGGCTTGAAAATATAATATAGATTATGTTCATAATACAACATATTTTTTAGCAAACCAGTTATAGTACATAGTCAGCTCTCAGATAACCTTAGAACAAATCCAAACACATCTCAATTAAATACTTAACTAAACATCTCAACTAAATATTTTTCGAGCATAATCAATATGCAAACTGGGGCTACTAGGCTGTGGAATGGCTTGAACTTGGGAGTGGGATTCACCCTACTCATCCTCGGGTGAGGGGGTATGCCCTTCTAGACCTGGTGCTACCGCTTTGCCGGGCTAGGCACTGGACCATTCTGGGATGCGGGACCTTGGGTGCTCATCTGCTCTGTGGGGCTAGAACACTTTGGTGTCCTAGGTCACTGCATGGCTACCATTAGGGTCCAACACAAGGTGATTGCATTCTCCCATATAAGCATCTAACCACATGACCGTGACAATGATGAATGCAAGTAGACGCACATTCACACAAAAAATTGTTAAAACTGTTACCCGTAAAAAAGCTTGACTGTAAGGATTTGGTAAACATCTGCAAATAATGGTATATCCCTTCAAAACCCATTAAATATAAGTTTGCTCAGTTTGAACTTAGGAAAAACTTATTAAAATAATAATATATTTCTGTCAAAATACAAGCATTATCACTTAATTAGAAGTGTTTTATTGTAATATTTTTTATGAACACTCATTATATTTCTGTAGGGTTTATTGAATTATAAATTGTAAATTGTAAATTTAAAAGCATTACCATATTTTAAGTTAATTTTATGGTTTTTGTTTGGCAGCCACTGCTGCCAGTCATTTGACCATTTTAATACTTTTTTTTTAACTGTTTTTTTTAACTGCATCATTGTTTCCAAAGGTCTAAATTTCTGGCCATCCAGACAAATATTTAGCTGTGACATTTTTAAATAAAACCAGACATGGCTGTTTTCATGACACTAAAAAATGGATGGCAGATATTTTCTAAAATGAAAAAGGTGTAATGTGGATGTAATCAAAGGCAGGTTATTGTTGGAGGGACTGCACACAATACGGCAGTCAGTGTGGATGCGCAATCTAGTGATGGGCAAAGAACTTATCTTCCCAGTTCCCCATAATGAGACTGTATAAACACAACATAAAGAATAATACACACAGAGACATAGACACAGACACACACACACGTGAAAGTACACTCCATATCAACAATCTCAGATATCTACGGGATCTTTCAGGTTTTTTTTTGAAGTGCGGTTGTATGAAGTTCTGACAAAAGTGAGACTACACTGTGCATATGCCCTCAAACGCAGTGAAAACATGACCTCTGAAAAAGACAAAAGAAAAAACGGACTTTACCCACTTAATAAAGAGGATTATGTCATCACATCAGCTAAGTCTTTGGTATACTAAGAATTGCTCATATGAAACATTACCTCAATGTTTCATATGAGGTACTCATATGAAACTAACCCTTTTTATACATATGAAAATGTTGTCATATTTTTCATATGTATTATTCCATGTCTACAGAGAACAGCACCATGCTCACATAATGTTCCTCTTTTTTAATAATCATTTTGTGAGAGTTTGAATTGGAGGTAACAAACAAGACCAAAAATATGCAATAATGATCCTAAAGACCAAGGAGAACTTTTGTAATAATTAAGTCTAGTATATGGCTGTGAGAGTGGGTGAGTTCCTAAGTGTCAAAAAGTTAACTGAGTTCATTGTCCTGTGATTTATCTATTCACTCTCTATTATGAAAGAATACAATTCAGTAAAAATGTACACAACTGTTTACAAAAGACCTTGAGAGACGCTTGCATAAGATATTGAAGTTAGCAATATTAAATACACTGTACTGTGCACAAGTAGACAGAAGCCATGTGTGGAGGGGGAGGGCCCTGCTGAAGTGGCCAATGCCAGGTTTGAAGAAGGAATGGAACCTGAGATGACCTGAGAACCTTTTGCCACGGTGTTTGAGAGAATTTAAGAGTCTGATAAAGTTTTAGATTTTGACATATCGCTACAGCCACCATGGAGTGGTGATGTCACGTGCAGCAAATCTGTAGAGAAAATTAACATTTTTACATCTCAGCACAAAGGAGTTGTTGATCCACTACTGCCTCCATTTGTAATGTGTTATATGGCTATTTGAAATCAGATTCAGATTTACCATATTATCAGAAACTCACCTAACATGGCAGAATACAAATTTGGGTTGGCAAAACAAGCAGCATATTCTTATGATACAAAGACCTAAGCTAACACAGAATTCAAGGTCTGACTTTTGTTAAAGCTTCATGATAGAACAGCACCCAAACTGGCATGCATAGCACAGGCTACACTGACTATGTGTCAGTGCATTTTACAATCACAATCTTTCTCTTTCCCTTTAACAAAAACCACTATTTATTTTAACTTGACTTAACATCAGTTTCAAAACCCAAGCATCGGGGCTTGGGTTTTGAAGAACCTTCAGTGACAACCCTAATTCCAAAAAATGTTGGGACGCTGTGTAAAATGTTAATAAAAAATTAATACAATGAAGTGCACATATGCATTCATATTTTATTTCAAACAGAAAATAAACAACATATGTTGAAAGTATGACATTTTACCATTTCTTGAAAAATATTAGCTTATTTTGAATTTGATGGCAGCTACACATACAGAAAAGAGGCAACAAAAGGCTGGAAATATAAATGGCACAAATCAAAAATAACTGGACTAGTATTTGACAACTAATTAGGTTAATCAGCAACAGGTCAGTCACATGACTGGGTATGAAAGGAGTATTTCAGAGAGGCAGATGCAAATATAAAGAGGTTCACCAATCTGCGACAAACTGCATCTAAAAATTAAAAAAACAAAAAAAATGTTGAATAATTTCAGAAAAATATTCCTCAACATGAAATTGCAAAGACTTTGAAGATCCCGCCATCTACAGTGTGTAATATCATCAAAAGATTCAGAGAATCAAGAGGAATCTCAGTGCACAAGGGACAAGTCTGAACGTCAAAAATGGATGCTTGTGATCTTTGGGCCCTTAGGCAACACTGCATTAAAATCAGGCATGATTATTTGCTGGAAATCACTGAATGGCTTAAGGAACACTTCCAGAAATCACTGTCTGTGAACACAGTTCACTGTGCAATCCACAAATATAAGTTAAAGCTTTATCATGTAAAGAAGAAGAAGAAGACATACAGTATGTGAACATGATCAAGAAACACTGCCTGGGCCAAACACTCTCTGGGCCAAAGCTCATTTAATATGGTCTAAGGCAAATTGTAAAACTGTTTTGTGGTCAGATGAATCAAAATTTGAAATTCATTTTGGAAAACATGGATACCGTGTCAGACTAAAGAGGTGAGGGACCATCCAGCTTGTTATCAGTGGACAGTTCAAAAACCTGCATCTCTGATAGAATGAAGTATTGAAGTACATAGAGGTTTTAGAGCAACATATGCTCCCATCTCAGCAAAGTCTCTTTCAGGAAAAGCCATGCATATTCCATCCATCACAACAGCCATGCTTCACAGGAGAAGAAACCGGCTCCTGAACTGGCCTGTCTGCTGTCCAGACCTTTCACCATTAGAAAACATTAGGTGCATCATGAAACGAAAAACCCGGCAACAAAGGCCCAGGACTGTTGACAAGCTAGAATCCTGCATCAGACAAGAATGGGACAACATTCCTTTGCTAAAACTCCAGCAACTGGTCTCCTCACTTCCCAAACGTTTATAGACAGTTGTTAAAAGAAGAGGCGATGCTACAATTGCCCTGTTCCAAATTTTTTTGAGATATGTTATTGCCATCAAAGTCAAAATGAGCTAATATTTTTCATGAAATGGTGAAATGTCTCAGTTTCAACATTTGATGTGTTGTTTATGTTCTATTGGGAATAAAATATGGGTTTGTGAAATGTGCAAATCATTGTATTCTGTTTTTTATTCAAATTTTATGCAGCATCCCAACATTTGTTGAATTGGGGTTGTACATCATCTCACAGAATGGCTATGCAAACCGATGAAATGCACAGTATTCCTTTCAATGCTGTTCTTTAGAGTGTAAGTTATCATTGTGATATTCACTGGTGGTTCCACCTGTATGTTCACTTGAATAACTCACTGATGCAGGGGGCCACAGGTGAGCGACTCTGCTGGTAGCCCTTGGCACAGCGGTTGCAGGTGATGCCAGTGACACCATCTTTGCAGGGGCATTGGCCAGTGGTCTGATTGCATGTCTTGCCAGCTGCGCCCACAGGGTGACAGTCACAGGCTGGGGAGAGAGAAAATATTGTCAACATTTGTATATATTCACCTGTTAAAATGTCACAGAACTGAATTTATTCCCTGACTTTTACAGTCTTGGTATGCCACTGGTAAGATGTTGTGAACTTAGAAATGTGAAATTATTTTTTAGGTCAGCGCCTTCTTGACTGAGAAAAAGCAGAAAATGTATTTGGCTCATGTTCCACTATAGGAACTTTTTTATTTACCCTGTTAATTAAAAATTATCCACTGAAATTATCTGAGTAAATATTACCCTGGTAAATGTTTTATCTGGGTAAATTTAGTACCTACTCGCAAGTAGGAACTTTTCAGATTACCGGGAATCATTCTATACAATGAAGAACAGATGTCACCTTGCCATCCTGGAGCACAATGAAAATATTGTCCAGAGGAAACAGGCCACAACCAAGACATATGTGTTACCATGTATTCTCACAGAAGCATAATTACCAAAATTAGACTGTTTACAGCTAACCCAGTTGGAATTTTTTTTTTTCTGAAAAGTTTATGGAAAATCTTGGTTCGGATTTGATTTGTAATTGTATCCCCTGTCCTTTACAGCAGAAGCACAGTTTAATCAAATCATCATGCCACATGGCACCCAGTTCATTTAAACGCTCATCCAGAGATGCAGAAGATGCGACCTTACCATAAAGTACGAGGCTTCAACCTCATCACAAAACTTCTTTCCAAAGCTGATTCTGATGCTGACATTTTCCCATAGCACCTTCTCATTCATGGCACATACCTCAAGTTCTCTCAGGTAGTATTGTGTCTCAGGTATTATGTAGGGCTTTTTTAGAGTTGTCTCCTTGTTTAATTTGTACCCTTTAATATGGTGGCACTATAGTTTCCTTTGTGAATAATAAAATTTGATTTTTCACCTTACCCTGTACTCTGTTCATCACAGTTCAACATTATAGACTTGTGGAAGGAGGCTAATTGTATTACTTATTATACAACACAAGTTAGATTTACACAATAAAATATGATGCAAGACCATCATTATACTATCATCATCTAAAGCAACAGGGTAGCTGAGTTGCTCTGCTTCTGAAGTGTTTGTTGACAACCTTTTTACACAACTGAAATCACTTTTTTTTCTCTAATACAGACTCTAACTAAGGGCTGTTAACCAAACCATAACCAACATGAATTTGAACTATTAATTAAAAAAAGTTATGTGAATGTCAAAGGTCATCATAAGCAGCAACAGTCTTGACTAGAAATTCCAAACTAGAAATTTACAACAGCACAAGGACTCTCTTTCTGTGGCCATAGACGCATAGTGTGACTACTGACATCACTAGCCCACCCTAGCTCAGGTCGGCTTGTGCTCTTCAACCTCACCCACAAGAAGGGCTGCTGCTGCAGCTGCCACCTTTTGTTCCTCCTTTGTCCTCATCTATTCCTTGCTGTATTGTTGCTCATACAGATAGTCACGAGAATTGGATGCCATATCAATTTGATAAATAACCCTATTACTTCTTGATAAAAACTAATGATAAATATCTTCTCTACAGGGCAAGAGTCTGTTAGTGTAGCTTAAAAGTAAGATGGCAAACACTATGTTTACATAATTGGAGTGAGGTCTAGTCTCCCTGTGGGTGCGTCTAAAACATGCAGGACTAGCAATGTACATTTATGATTTTCAGCTTCAGGCCAAAAAAAATCCCCAGATGACACAAAATGACACAATAATGATATTTCTCAGGGGAGACTGAGGGAGGAAACAAGAGAAATCATGATCAAGATCATTCCAAACTACTACCGGTATTCTACTGATACAAAGCTAATTGTACACGGTGAAGTGTTCCCTGTATTATAAAATCCCCTGTATTATAAAAGGAAACACTATAAATGTCTGTCTTTGTAAAAAAAAAAAAAATTAAAGGAAAAGATCTTAATTGTCATAATGCAACCACATTAATTGAAATTAGGAGGTCAGATGAAGTGTTGATAAGAGTCACTGTGACACTGCCATACAATGAACCTAACCAGACTGAATGTAACATTCATACGTGTGTTGATGGTGGGAGGAAACCCTCGCAGAGAGATGTACAGGTGTGGGGCATCTAGGAAAAGCACACTGTTCCCTCCTCTCTCCTCTTTGCAACTCACACATGCTGTTTATACTCTGGTGACACTGCACTGTGATCACTTGCATGAAGCAATGATCCAGTTACCTTTTTTTAGGCATGATTTTTTTTTATTTTAGAGTTTACTCAGTTCTAGGTGATTTCCTTAAGTAACATGAGTCTTTGAGTTTAAAGAACTGTTAAATAAAAGAGCTGGCATGTTGGTCTGAAATGTCTGACAGAGCTTTACATGATTTTGGAGAAGATGAGAAGGGGAGAAAAGAAAGAAACAAGAAGAGAATGAGACATTTCCTCACTGTCACTTCTCCTTGCTGTATACTATTTGTTAATCTTACGTGTTGGTTGGGATGGTTGAAGGGTGGGGAGTGGCCTGATGGGTGGGTGGTCTGTGGGGGGGTATGAGTTGGTGGGGAGTTTTTCCTTGTTATGTTTTTGTCCTGGGAAGCCCTTTCAAGTTGGATTGCCGTTCGAGTTGGATTGCTTTGTATGAAAAGTGCTACAAAAAGGAATGGTTGATTGATTGACTGATTGGAATATTGATTCAGAAACAAATGTATAGGTAACTTTTCACAGCAAAGTAAGAAAAGAAACATGTCGGTGTCATGCAAGTCAAAGAATCTTCTACTCTCTTTTTACCCAGTGACAACTCTGAAACATAGATGGACCTCAGTGAAAACATGGCATGGTCATGTGCAAAATTACTAATGTAAAAGTGACTCAGTTGTAACATGGTAGCTCTTATTGTTCACACTTATAATGAAAAAGACAAGAAATCGGTACTCTAACTAATGGTTTGTCATAAGGCTTGTGAAAAAGGGCAGCTACTAACAAGTCAGGGTTTCTGTCCTTTTATTAAGTGATCTGTTGTTGTATTTATTTGTGTCAGACATACCACCTGTTGACTGGCGAGGGGAGTCTGATGGGGGAGATTAACTGCATCTCAGATCTTCAGACACATGTTTGACTTTTCCAACAAGGCCAACCAATCTGCAGGTGTCAAAGTGACTGCCCTCTTTTTGAAGCTGTGCATAGTGTTGTAAATCTGATCCTTTAGCGTGCAAAATCTCTTCCATTTGCATCAGACAGGCCCAACCATTGAACTCAAACTTCAATGACACTTGACAATAATACATGAAAGCACAACTGCATATGGTAGAGTAAGACAAAAGTTAAATGCCAGAGGTCATGTTGAGAGGGGTCTCAGAACCATCTGTGGGTTACTCTGCAAGTCACATAACATATATCTTCACCATACCCCTGTCCTTATTCAGTCAGAGACAGACCTTTGGCCAATTTTCCCATGAGGGCAATTTTTAACATACCTGAACTTTGTCTCCTCAGACATGCCAATCCAGCTGATGACTACAATTACACACTGGTCTGAAACCTGAGGCATGGCTGGGCCCTTTGTTCACTTGTTAACACAAACATTTATCACATTATATTGATAATGAAATCAATCATTTTTACTGTCTTGACTGGAGGTTTGCTCTATTCTGTAAGTGGAATAAACCCAATTATGTGATCCAACTGATGTGAGTCTGGTTCACTTACCTTAATTAAGCAGCTTAAAATAAAATTCTCATACCATTTTATCCTTAGCTGGACTGTGACACATTTTCTACTGACACTGCATTAGTACCTCACAGTAGAATTATGAAATATAGGCTTTCATCTAATATAATCCATGACTGTATGCATCTAAAGCAGAAATTAATATATGACTCTTTGATTTCTGGATGTATGAAACACAGTGTTTGTGCATACAAATATTCTGATTGAAGGAAAATTTAAATGTATTTATTTGTGTCAAACATGCATGCGCAAGCCCTTAAGCATTTCAAGCACCTACTACATTCTTGGTACGTTATTGTGAAATCAAATTTTGCATGTTACTTGTTAAAGGCACTTTTTAGGCACACATTTTAGCACTAATTAATTAATTCAGCATTTAAGGTTAAAATTCACAATCAAAATATTAATAAACTCAAAACAAGAAAAGAGCAGCTCCACACTGTATATTTTCGAATTAAGTACAAAAATTATGTCATTTCCCTGAAACCATAATAATTTCCATACAAAATCATCCCATTCAATCATCTTTTGAAGAAATTTCCCAGTGGCTTGGGAAAGACTATTTTGGACTGTCATTTGTATAGTTAGATTGTTGTTGCTTATGTTCATTTTGACTGAACGTGTACATAGAACTAGTAACATTGATGAAAATGTGTTTACAATCATTACATCAACAAACAGGTTAGTTAAGAAAGTAGGCAGTTGCTGTGTTAAGGCATGTAGCCAATGGAACTAATATTAGAATAACTACATCGGAATAAAAACCTCAATCGTAATATAGTTTATCAATGTTCCTTGTGGTCTGCTGACACCAGCTGGATGACCTACATTCACAAAATGAAATTTTGATTGTACAAATAGGCTATGCTTTTCTAATCTTGCAGACTTTTTTTAAAAGTAGTGGTAATTTTGTTTTGTTTCAAATCCTTCTTATCATATAAAGTCATTCATGTACAAATTTTGTTCTCGTCATTTTAGTCTAGTTTGAACTCAAGGTATCTTTAGTAAGGTTTTAGTTAAAACATGTTAGTCTTCCGTTAATAACAAAACAGAAAATGATTTCTGAATAGCATTTCAGTGAAATAGTATTTCACGCATCTTAAATATTGATTAAATGTCATAATTACCTGACAAAGTTGCATTGCCAATGGACAGAATAAATGGATTTGGACCATGTGAGAGTCATTTGGGGTTGCTTTGGGATGCATCCATAGGGTCACAACAACATAACATACTGAACATGCTATCTGTCTCTTCATTTTATTGACAAAAAAGAGATTTTATTTCATGTAAAACATTTACTCCTGAGATTTCAATTAATGCATATGAATTGGGATCTTAGTACTTAACACAGAAAACAGTGTGTGTATTTGGTGTATATGGGAGGTTAAGTGGTAGTCAGAAGGAAAGTTTTCTTCAAATACTTGTGAAGTGACACCCATCTAAAGTAGGCTTGATTAGAAACAGACATGGCTCATTCGCTTTTTTTTAGAGCTGCAGTGCCCTCCGGCCTTTTGCACTCCAGTCTCAGCTTTAAAAAAACACCTGTGTTTTATTGTCATAGCTCCATTTCAGAGGAAACACTCACCTCCTACAGCCATTGCACACATCTGACCTGTGTTTTGACCTTGACACATGAAGATAAAACATGGAGAAGGTCAAAAATCAGAGCTAAAATTAAAGTAAGGCAGCCCATAATAAGGAGACAAAGTCAATGGTTTTACAAGTAGTGAGTCATGGTGAGAAAAGGCAGAGAGAAACCAATCAGGGAACATGGAGATGAAAAAAAAAGAACAAATGCTGAGGCAAGGGACAGTGAAAGCTCCGAGGCAGCAGTGCAATTGCTCTAAGCAATCATGAAGTCACTTTGAACAGATGCTTGCGGATGTTAACTTTTATTTCTGTTCACAAGGCTTTGATAAGGACATAAAATCATATTGCGGATGTAGCATTAATGAAAGAATTCCATCTCATCTCAAGAGAGGGCTCCTGTTAGGAGTTAAGGAATTGTTCAGATTTTTTGAGTGGCCTGGACTCACTCTCTGTATGCACCCTCACTGAAAAAAACATGGCTGTCAACTTTAGTCTGCAATATTTTAGTATATCAATGTAGATATGTAATTTATTTATTGCCTTTTCTGACTGGAAACTGAAGTTTATATCACTTTGTAGACTGTGTTCAAATGTGTAACTTGGGTCACTTGGGACTGGGGTGTTTGAAATACATTCAGTGTTAGCCAAGTGATACAAACTTGGCCAATAAGGCTGCAGCAAATCAACAGTTCCTGTTGAACTTTTCCAGTTTCCTGCAAGCTAAAAAATCTGACTTTCTCTATGGATTTTATTAATCAGTGATTTTCAACTATCACTGATATCTTCCATAGTGTTTCAGTGCAGCAACAGTGATAGAGCAGTTTTTGCCAAACAAAGGCCAAGTGAGGCTTGATATCATGCCATTTCAAACCTCCCAGTGTTGTGTTACAGCTCAGATTTGCTGCAGAGAGAAAATGGAGCAGAAGCCAGGAGGGAGATTCTCATCATGACATATAGGCTACAGATCTGGATATCTGAGTTTGGCAGCTATCACCAATGTGGTTTGTAATGTTCTGGAAATGATTTCTTTTTACATTTACTGGGATCAACATGATGAAAAAGCACTCTCTGCTTTTGATTTGAATAGTTTCCTCAGCAACAAGCACAGGAAACTGATGTTATTCTTGGGTCTAGTGAGAGGAGCAAAATATTTCCAGCATAAATCAGGCAGAGGAAAATATTCACTGCAAATGTGAAAAATATAATGGGATAGAATACATTTCCATGAGGAATGTCTCAGCCAATTGATAATATGTGGTGTGTGGGATATGCGGAAACATTTGGTAGAATTGCCAGGAAAAACTTCAGCCAATGTATCAGTTTGTTTCTCTCACCTATGCTATGGCAAGTTGATATAGTGGCTTTTTTTTTTAAATCGAAAGTTACCATGTACATTTCCAATCATAACATGTAACTCCTTTTACAATTTGAGGGAAATTACAGCTTTTGTTGGGACATTATGTGAACATTTAGAACTGCATAAAATGAAAAAGCAAACAGCTTTAATAATATTTGACAGTGTCAAATAATTATTTATTCATTTCATGGTGTCAAATGAATAAATATTAATTTTGTCACTCTAAAACACAAAATGATACTTATTCATCAGAAGTTACATTAGCAGTGGCTAGGATTGTCAGATTAGTCATACTTTAAATTATAACAAAATTAGTGGTGTGTTTCTCAAAGCTGAAGAAAAACTGAATAGTTACATCTTTATAATAAAACACTTGATGTGCAAATGTTGCACCTGATGAATCCAAAGTACATCAAATATATCATACTTTCTGCTTGGGTGTAACATGATTTTAGTGATATACAAGAAAAACAAAAGGAGAGAATTTTGCAAATGATACCGTGCCTTAAATACTACTCTCAATTTGGTTTGACTCTCACCCTTGCAGGCTCGGCGGTGAGTGATTGGTCTGGCCATGTCTCTGTAAAAGCCTTCCTTGCAGTAGTGGCAGTGGCGTCCTGCAGTGTTGTGGCGGCAGTTCATACAAACGCCTCCACTCTTCCTCCCTGAAAGCTTGTACAATTCCATGTTGAACCGACAGCGACGGGCATGAAGGTTACAGTTACATGCTGTGGAGAAGAAAACAAAGTTAACATTGACAGTTGTGGGCCTGCATCAGCAAATTTTCAGTATGCTTATAGGCTCCATCTGACAGACTGAATGAAAGTTTTATCCAAAATGAAGTGGGAAGTAGGAGTAGTGGGAGAGTTTACTGCCATGTAAAAAGCTGTAGAAGAGATTTTCCAGTAAAATAGGTTGTGTTTAAAATCTACACTTTGGCGGTGTCCTTGGTTGCTATTCCAGAACTCATTAGTCAAAATGAATATTTGCTGGGCTAATTTTCTCCATTTCATAATTAATGAGTTCAGCTCCACTCAGCCAATTAGTTCATTAATCACTGGAATAAGCGCTATTACTTTCATGAATCACTGATGAAAGACTCTCAAGATCTATTAAAAAAAAGATTAGTTCAGATAAAAATGGGCTTGACCTAGTTGTCATGAAAATGAGGCAAGCCAAAATATATGGGACGTGAAAAGCAAGTTTATATCGCGTTAATTCCTCTCTACACTGTGAGAACACAGTCACCACCTCTTGGCAATACTGGTGAACTCTGTTCACTCTCTATATTTAATAAACCTAACAAGTAACGTGCCTTCTTGTTTAACAGAGTTTAAGCCAGAGTTTAATCTGGTTAAAGCATAAACCTGCAGACTTGGCCATGGTTTCAACTGCTGCAGTGCTCAACTCCAGCTCAAAGTTACCTGCAGATCCATGTAGATCTGTTGTTTACCCCTGCAGACCCAAGGGTAAAAAAAACAGCAGAGATTTGACCACAGATGCCATAACAAAAGAAATTCATGAACTTTATTATTTTTATTAAGGGGATCACAAGGGCAGCCCATGGCCAAGTGAACTTGAGTCGTTTTGTAGTGGTTATATGGTGTATGGGGCCGCATTCAAACACACGATCCCCCAATTCAAATAAAGCTGGAACACTGTAAAATGTAATTAAAAACAGAATGCAGTGAACATAAACAACATATCAGATGTTGAAATTTTACATTTGACCATTTCATAAAAAAATATTTGCTCATTTTGAATTTGATGGCAGAAAACAGGGCAATGTTTACCAATGTGTAGCATCCCCTCCTTTTTAACAACTGTATGCAAACATCTGGGAAATGAGGAGACCAGTTCCTGGATTTTTAAGAAGGGAATGTTGTCCCATTATTGTCTGATGCAGGATTCTAGCTGCTCAACAGTCCTGGACCTTTGGTGCCAGATTGTTAGTGTCATGATGCACCAAATTGGTCAAAGGTCTGGACTGCAGACAGGTCAGTTCAGCACCTGGACTCTTCTCCTGTGAAGCCATGCTGTTGTGATGGATGCTGTATGTGGTTTAGCATTGTTTTGCTCAAATATGCAAGGTCTTCCCTTTAAAGAGACACTGTCTAGATGGAGCATATGTTTCTCTAAAACCTCTATGTACACTGTAAACTTGAACAAGTTCACAATACTCAAAACTTTTATTGCATAAGAACGTTTAAGATATGACCATATTTTTTTGAGTTATATGAAACTTAAAAAATATGTGTTCAGTTGACTTAATCTAAGTTCAATAAAATTTTAAAATTCTCTTAACTTAATTTTTCTAATTTCTTCATACTGAAGTGATTTGATTGAATGATGTTTATTATAATTAAATTACATGGACTCAAAAAAATAGTTGTACACAACATATTACATCAATAGTATCTATTAAAAATATTACACGTTAATGAACTCAAATATTCAAGTGTCAAAATATTTACCACTTGCAAACCTTACATTTATACATACATTAAAATGTATAAGATGCCCTGTTTTCAGTTTGCAATGCTCAAAATCAAACCAACTGCTATGGACCAGGGGTCCAGCTGCTTGTCACTCAACCCGAATAGTGCAAATTCAGTTGTGCTGACATAGTTGTGCACAAGTAAGTGTAGAACTGGAATCATACATGTACGATTATGTAAGAGGAAACATCATTTATGCAAAAAAAGGTTCTTGATTGAAGTGCTAAGAATTCATGTTTGTTTTATTAAGTATAAAACAGCACCTATACCTTTAAAAAGGCATTAGGCATTGTTAAGAACAACAGTGTCTAATGTCTTTTTTTTCTTTTAAGAATAATATATCAGACTTAAGATATGAAATGTCACATAACATTAAAGTGCAACACCTGGAGTCAAACTCTGAACAGTTTATTTTTTAAACATATTTTAGCAGCCTAAATTTCAAATCCTTGGGGTTGAACAAACTTTTCTTCTCTACAGTGTATTTTCCATATTACATAAAAAATAAACAAAATAAAACAGAACAAAATAAATACATAAAGAAAATACAAGTGATTAAATCAATAAATAAAAACTTTGCAGTTAATAATCAGGGCATACTGATCAGTGAGGTGGATGAGGCAGTACAACAAAATAAAGTGAACAAAAAATGTACCCCTCATTGTAATCTTATAAGAAGCAAACTGAGCATATGTGTGGACAGAAGCACTTTCAACATTTGAACAGACATATCTTTGTATCTTTGTAGAACATCTACAAATAAAATATGGTTGTTTAAGTACATGTGCTGGTCAAGGAAACAATGTTGGATAAGGATCACATTTATGGATGTCTGCATTCAAATTTCTCAACTAGTTTACACTTTCAACAATTCATTTTTCAGGGTCAGTAGGCACTGTTTCAGTGGTTTGTTGTCATCAAGCCACAAGAAGTTTCTGAATAAATGTGAACGTGTGAGTGATTTTCTTTAGGTAATCTAAATGCAATGCATAAATTAAACCAAACAAAAGTACAAATGCATTAGCCAGCCTGGGAAGATCACTAACAAAAACTTCATCCTCAATCACAATAGAAATACTCTCAGGGCTGAATTGGATGCCACCAGTTGTGTCAGGGACTACAGTGAGGAGCACTAAAGGAGTGTCAGCCAGTTCATCTTCACCCTGCAAAACACAAGAAATTCAATTATAGGGACAAATCCAGAAGGATGTGATGCAATCCTTGTTTGTAGAGGCAAAATATATCATTTCTTATTTTTTACTATGATTAGAACAATGGTAGGGTTCTCTGTTCATTTTTGTAAATATATTTGGCCGAGTGGCACCGCTGTAGAAAATATTCACACTTACATTACAGGTTTTGTAGAATTCAGTGTCATCCTCACGGAGATAGACTGGAAGAGAGCGAAGGCCCAGAGTGCGTCTCATGTTGACATCATGCTGTACCTAGATTGAAAATAAATAAATAATAATAATTATGTCACTGGTATAACAATGAATTTCTTCAGTTTAAAGAAGTTTAAAATTGTCATCTAATTATGATTCATCAGGATAGACTGACTGCTACCTAGGCATCACTGAACAATTACAATTTTTTACATTTTAGTCAACATCTGTAATATGAAATGTCAACACATTATATAATCAGTATTATCCCCATGGAAAAGTCGAACATAAACTTACCTCCAAGTCATAAATTCTTAGGATCTCTCGCAGTGCCTCTGCCGTCTTTCCTGTCTGTCAGGCCTTCTGCCGATACAATGCATTTAGTTTTGGTGTGTATCAGTCAAGCTTACAGTAAAACTGATTGCGTAGATTCACATTTGTAATGCAAATGTTAAATATCAATTACTTTTATTTACTATTGAATAAAATAACAATATATATTTACCTGTGACAGCATTCTGCAAGAATTCCCTCACCTGTGGACTTCCTTGAACAATGTGTTGACGGCGAAGGGCAAAGTTTGTGTGCATGAGCTTTGATATCAGAATCTGGTCTCTCTCAGTCTTTTCAGTCTCTTGTAAGATTGGTACTCTCATTTCCTCCAAAGTTGCCTGACTCTCTCCCCTGGGAAAATTGGGCAGGTAATTCACTTCAGCTCTTCTGGCTCTCTTAATGTTAGAATGGGGATAATCATTCTCAGGGTTGCTTCGGCTCCTCTTGCCTGCATTGATGGAGACCTCCACACAATCAGATCTGGCCAACATAGTTGGATAATTCCCTATTTTGAACTTTAAGGCAACCTTTCATACCGTCCGTTCTTACTTCCATGTTCTCTGAGGCATGGATGAGCTGTTATTAGAGCTTCAGCAGCCATACCCACTTCCTTGTCATGTGGGTATGGCTTGAATTTGTACATTGTTTCAGCCATGTTTTCCAGAATATTGTGTTTTTGGGCTCTTGTTAATTTCAGTGTCTTGTTAATTTCAGTGTCTTCAGTCTGGTCTGGTGGAAAAGACATATGACCACCTAATGATTTCTTAAATTAGTCCTTAAATGAGAAAATAGCGGCTGTTTAAAGCCACACAAGGGACATGTAAAAAATGCACTTCCTGACTGTGATCTATCAATCACATTTACTCTGCCTGCATCACTGAGACTGTGACAAATGTCATAATGAAATGGTATATAATACACAATTATTTTACTCACCTGCACTGTTGATTCTTATTAGGGAGAATGACAAACTGGTGATATCCACTGCACTGTGATGCAGTTCGTTCTATGGTACTATAACATATAACAGAGAGCACAAACAATCTAATGTTGCTTAAATATATAAATGATTATGTATACACATTTCATATTTTGCAAAGACGATTACAAAATAAACTTTAAAATATGCAGAAAATGCACATATGAAAAGATTTAATCGAGATTTATAAGACATGTCATCCTCTGCAGTTTTAAATCCAAAGAACCGCTCTTTCCACAGAACGGAGTCAGAAGGAACGTTTAATGACAGTAACGAAGTAGCAACTAGTAATGTAGTGACAATAGAGATAACTACTAAGTAAGCTTTAGTTTGACTCAGTTGTAAATATATGTAATATCATAACATAATGTCATTACACATACTCACAGCGTCTGACAAAAGATAACTGATATTTAGTGAACTTTTGTACTCACTGGTTTGTGCAGCAAATTTCAAATCCTTAAGTCCGAGGTCCCAGAATACCAAATAGAGATGTAACAAGATTTCTTCAACAGCATGGAAAAATGTGCGATGTTAACAGGCTTCTCGATGAATTTTAATGTTTTTCTTCCTTCGTTCATTCCATCGCATCGTTTGCTAAGGTCCAGCCATCTTCAATTCTCTTGATACATGCCCTGATCTTTTATACATAGTGATGTCAAACATCACGTCTCCTCATGTACGTCTGTTTACTTCAAGGTTTCAATTTAAGTGATGTTGTTCACATAGAGGTACTGAGGTCTGTGAAATCAAAACAATATAATTCATTAAGAATAGTTAATGTTTCAGTGTTGGGTGAACTAAATAGCCGACTTTGATTTAGTTGCCTCCAAAAATAGTTTGTAGTACTGTTCAGATTTACAGTGTACTTTTCAGCATTGATGGTGTCTTTCCAGATGTGTAAGCTGCCCACACCATAGACACTAATGCACCTCCATACCTTCAGCGATGCAGGCTTTTGAACTGTTTGCTGATAAAAAGCTGGATGGTCCCTCTCCTCTTTAATCCACAGGACACTGTGTCCAAGGTTTCCAAAAACATATTTTGATTAATCTGACCACAGAACAGTTTTCCATTTTGCCTCAGACCATATTAAATGAGCTTTGGCCCAGATAAAATGGCAGTGTTTCTGAATTTTATTCATTTATGGGTTTTTCTATCAAATGCTCCAGTTGTTTTTTCCAGCCTTTTGTTTTCTCTATTAGAACTTTTTTGAGATGTGTTGTTGCCATCAAATTCAAAATGAGCTAATATTTTTGATGAAATGGTAAAATGTCTCAGTTTCAACATCTAATATGTTGTTTATGTTCTATTGGGATTAAAATATAGGTTTATGAGACTTTATTCAATAGTTATTAGCTAACATTAAAAAACTCCTTGGTCAATGTGTGTGAAACTCTAGAAATGTAAGTGTGCACCAGTGTGGCCAAAGAAAAAAATGATTATACTCTAGAGCCCTGCCTTTTAAAACTCTATCTCTTTAGCATTGAGATATTGTCTTCTCCACACTTAACTTGTAATGGGTCGGTATTTGGAAAAGCACATTTCCCCCATTTCATTTTTATTGTGAAGCCAAATATCTACCTGTTGTGTAACTCCATATTAACTGAATTTCATCACTTTTTGATAAGATAGCAGTCAGGGTCTTTTTTGCTAACCCTCTTCGTTTCTTTGCAGTTGTTTTTAGTTTCTGTTTTTCAGGAGGCTGACTGGGCAACCAGACGGAGCCTCTAATCACACACCTGCAACTCATCTCCTCATCAGACAACTGCCTTTTTAAACACTGGTTTCTGTTTCCGCAGTTGTCAGCGTGACTTGTAGTGTTCAGTGGTAAACTCTCAGCTCTTCGTATTGCACATTGTTACTCTGTCACCAGATTGTGTTTTTCCTAGTCCTTTTGTTACCACCACATTTTGTCTCCTTTTTTCCAGTTTCTTGGACTCCGAGGTCCCAGCAAGCCGGCCAGGCTCCTCGCTTTTGTTATTTCCCATTGGCTTGTTTTTTTCGTTTTCTTATTTTGTAAATAAATTGGTTGAACCTTTTTAGCTGCGGCTGGACTTCCACTTATTTTGGGTTCACCTTTGGTTTCGATTAATATCATCACAGAAGCAAGTATGCAAATTGTTCAACCAAGTGCCCTATTCACACGGAAGGGAAATAAAATGTAAACAGTCTCTTTTCTTTGACATCCTGAAAAAGTTTCACGGTTTTCGGAAATGTCTCCATCCACACAAAAGACTCCCAAAAGACTCAAAACGCTGTTGCACCGAAACGGAGAAGATGTTATACACATTACAATGTATACAATCAGAGAAACAGAGACAGAATTAAACAAGGTAGGAGAAAGGAAGGGAAATTAAGAAAGAAAAGTTTTCATAAAGCAAACAGACAGAGCAGTAGTGTTGCCAAATTAGTGACTTTGTTGAGATGTTTCATACCCGTGTCTTTGTTCAAACAAGCAGTTTGAAACAAATCTCGTGACTTTCTCGCATAACATTTACTCCTTTTTGAGAAGGAAATTACGAGAGCTGTTGAATGAGTCAGCTTCATTTAGTTCTATTATTGGGCGGAGAGTCGGTCTGACTGTAGACAGCATGTGGGAGTTTTCCCCTCCCCCAATGTTAATCTTCAACGCTTTTTTCTCTTAACTCCCATGTCTGAACTTGCTGAAAACAGGATATGTTCTAGTGATATCTAATGGCTTATCTAATGGCTCTTATGGTGGCTTTAGTTACATTGCCAAATGATCTACAAATACAACAGTATAATGACAACAACATCAGTGAATGCCAGCACAAGAGAGGGGTGGAGTTTTGCCATTTTTCCACTCTAAGACCCCTTTTCAAAAAACACAGTTTCAGAGCTACAAAACACAAAAAAAGCTATTAAAAGTTCACCTTCACTTGTTCCAGTGGACAGGTTCTATATGATCTCAGAGCTGATCATATAAGAGAGGGCAGTAGTTTCTAACATGTTCACATTTTGAGTGTGTTAACTTTGAAAAACCTGAGCTAACAAAGTGAACAGTTGCTAATGACAACACAAGAGGCAGCCAGTTGCCTTGAGCACTGTTTCCCTTTCTCTGTGTTTTCACTACTCTGTTGAGGTCAAGCTCAGTTTTGCAGTTGCATGAAAGAAGATGATTGGTAAAATGTTAACTGATCTTTATTGTAGTAGAAAAAAGGACTATTAATCGTTCTGACAGGAGGTGGATACAAACTTTCTTGCATACACATATCAAGTGATAAGTGATACACTGTATATGAAATATGAAATCTACAGTATACTAATAGGAAGCCTGGCAGACCCTGATAGTTTTTTTTTTTTTTTTTGGCTGTATGAGTTACTGACATTTACAACACAGACCATTCCATTTTTACACTGTGGCACACGTGTTTTTAATCCACTACTGCCTTCATGTTAGATGTTATCTTGTGAGTTCAGTGTTTGAAATCGTTTGTTTCAGATTTAACTAAGTAGCACAAACTAACAAATGGGGCAGCACTAGCCCAGCAGCTCCAGAAAGAAAAAAAAGAAAAAAAAAAAAACTGCTTTAAATGTCTTTTGTATTAACTGTGATCTTGGACTTACTGGGACTCATTTGATTTAAGTTTGAAGACAAACATTGATTGAAATAAATGTATAATAACTGAGTGTGTAATGTGTGAGGAGGGGAAGCAGTTTTAGTGGTACATCTGTCACATTTCTATTGATGTGTCTTGCATTTCTTATCCAAACACTGCCACAGTTGGCACCGCACACTTACACTTAGTAAGTCAAGTGCCAACTTTGAAGCCTGTGGTTAAAAGACAGACAGACAGACAGACAGACAGACATTCTTTTTATACATAGATAATGATATGAGTGATATGAACAACATATCCAATATCTTCTCGGGAGAATGTGACAAAAATCAGAGCAGCTATGGCCAGATCTGCCAGGGGGTGGGTCAGGGTTAGCTGATAATGATCAAGCGTCTCAAACACAGACACAGCTGTGAACACTTGTGTCATTTAACACCTTAAAGTAGAACATGAAAGCAATGGATCACATTTTCTCCCGGGTTAAAGTAGCAACAGTGTCTTATTGATCGATTACTGCCATGCAACAAGATCAGCCAACAAAGACAGGACATGAAAGGAAGCTAGATAAAGCTATATAATTACAATTTCAATGTTTTAACATACTGTATGTAGTTGAGATGACTGATATTGTTACGAACATGACAAATTGTCTGCTTTAAAGGACAGTGAAAGAAACTAGTGACATCAAGTTTGTGTTTATGTGTGCATTATTGTCCTGCAACAAAGTAATAAACATTTGTATGTACTTGAGTTTTTATATTTCTAATAATGTTTTTTTCTGTTCCAATCCCAAAATAAATTGAATTTCAATATTTTTACTTTGATATATTTTTTACCATGCATCTTTGTTACATTGTTACATTACATTTGCTAGATGTTTCTGTTGATTCTATTGGTATTTGTGGTTTGCATGAGGTGCCATTATTCAACCAATGGGTTACTGAAAAACTGCAATGCATTGGTTGTGGTGACATGTGTTCATGAACAAAAGATATACTGGCATTTGCAGTGGAGATCTGTCAGGGCCTTCACAGACTAATCTGCAGCCCCTTCAATTTTTGTAATTTTTAAGTAAAATATTATAAATATGCAATTCTAATGTTATTACAAACACTTAAAATGATCAGAACAATGTATTTCATTTTAATTTCATTTTAGTTAATATTGAGGCATTATCATAACCATTATGCTGTGGCTGAGAAGACCTGATCTGTGCAAAATTGAACTTGCAGCATGCACACCAAAGCCAAACATTTTCTCTGATATGACACACCAACTAATTTCAAGTTAATGAAAAAATAAAAAAAAAATAAAACTTGGTAAAAAAAAAAATAAATAAATAAATAAATAATAAATAAAAATTCTGGAAAGTAAAATGGAAAATAAGAGAAACAAAGAGGCTGGAGGATCTGGAGGACTACAAGTGTTTTTTACTGGATAATTATGAGGAAAACACCTGTTACTCCCTATCCTAAAAGAAGCCACCTGGAGAGATTCCAGCATTAGATTGTGGCTACATTTGAACATTTTAAACAGAAGGAGCCAGGCCATGGAGCTACAAGTAATATACTTTAGCATTAACGGCCAGCTAGAAAAGATACTAGAATGACACAGGTGAGGAAAAAGTTTAACAATGGTGAATCCTGGGCTGTTATCCCTATAAACTCTATATAAACTGCCACATGTACCAAGACAACGATGCAATCCCTACTGATGCCCTTTATATGAAAATAATCTGATCAATATACATTTCCTCCAAAATCACCTTTTTCCATCACCCCATAATATTTTAATCTAATATTGTCTTTCATTGCTGTTATTGTTTGGACCACCACTTACAAACATGTGCACAAACAAAGGGTGTCACATACTGTACATGCACACACAAACACACACACACTGGTTTCCATGACTTCAGAGTACATTGCATTGACTCACATTAATTTCCTAGAGACTTACTCTAGTGTCCTAACCTTAACCTAACTCTAACCTCAGCCTAACTTGTCCTTACCTTAAAATGTAGGAGATACCATAAATTGACTGTGTAAACAAATTTAGGTCCCCACAACATAAGGAATACCAGGTGCACACATACACACACACTCACTTATTTAGGTCAAATTACAGCCAAATTAAATCCATCACAATTCCCTCACTAATAACTTGAAACATAACTTCATGCTAGTGTAAATCCAGAAGGTAGATTTGTAATAATAAACATCAAAATAAATAACACAGATTGATGCATTACAACCATACATGTATATGGTCCAAAATGACCCCTCCTTCGTCCATACTTTGTTCACATTAGTAGGAGGGGACCTAAACATGTTATATAATCCAGAAGTTGATAGCCTCCGCACAGGGGGTATATATCATGGCTGGTAATCAATAAAAACATATTGATTGAAAACATACTCTCTAACTCTCAAAAAAATACACCTTCTTCTCACCTGTACACAATTCCTATTCTTGTTTAGACTACTTTTTGATTATCTGTGAAGCCCACATCATCCACCCAGACCAAACAAGTTAAGGCAGACATTCAACGAACAGCACATGAACAATAACAAACCTAATAGATTACTGCTCTATACCCAAAAATGGAAGCTAAAACTTTCTATACCAAAATGGAATGGCAACGATTATCTCAACCTATGCAGAGAAAGCATTTGATTAGGTAAACTGGAAATGCATGTATGCTACACTCCATAAATTTGCCGCTGCAGTCCGGGAAATTAAAAATATAAAAGATATTTAAGCAACAAACTTTAGCATGGGATTGGCACCAGTCACCCCATGACCTTACATGTAAATTTATGTTTTACCTCTTTTCTCTCTTTGCCCCTTGTCTGTTTGCCCTGTTTTGTTAAGCATATGTCAAACTGGCCTTTAAAGACAGCTCAAAAAGTCAAATATAACAAACTCTTTTCTTTCTCAGGGTTAAATCACACTTACTCATAGCCAAATGATTTTGGATGCTGTCTAAAACCCTATGTCCTTGGCTAAAATTGGTCCTTGAAAATTGGAGGGCAGCACTTTCACCACAACTTTCCAACCTTTTGACCAAGGCTTCGACCTTCTGTCGCTGCCTTGGGTACCCTCTCCCCGTGACCAAACATCCTCTGTGTGTGTGTGTGCGTGAGTGCGCGTGTGTGTGTGTGTGTAAAACTGGTATTCCTTATGTTGTGATGACCTAAATCTGTTTACACAGTCACATTATGGGGACTTGTCTTCCTTATGAGGACAAAATTCATGTCCCCATAACTTAAATGATTACATTTTAAGGTGAAGACATGTTTTATAGTTAGGCTGAGGTTAGTGTTAGGTTAAGGTTAGGGTTAGGGTTAAGGTTAGAGTAAGTCTCCAGGAAATTAATGTAAGTCAGTGCAATGTCCTCTGAAGTCATGGAAACCAGTTTGTTTGTGTGTACTTGGGTGTATTTATTACATTTTTAGGAGTTTTTCTGGCATGAACACTGAGCTTTCTCATGCCAGTAGTCCTAATGGAGAATGAAACCTGGTCCTGATAAAAAGGAACCTAATTTTTCAGGAACTGGTTAAATTTAGTGCTAAGATTTGAATCATGTTTAAGGTTAGGGGTTAGCTGGTTAGGGGTAAATGAATGAAATTCCATGCTAAGAAGAGTAGCTGCACAAATATGTATGTGTTTGTGCGTGTGTGTGCGTGTGTGTGTGCGTGTGAATAAGTGGAGTTCTCCCTGCATTGACAATTTCACAGTAACCCATTGGTTGAATAATAATTTCTAGCTGGCCATTAATGCCAGGTCACTGGAAAACACCTGGTTAATTAGCTCCTCATTAATGCCAAAGCGGTGCACTGCCTAGATAAACACACATAATCACACACAAGAGGTGGGTTTAAGAGCCAGAAACTGCTCACCAAATAACAAGAACTGAGTAACAAAAAATTAAAGGTGAAGTTTGTAATTACTAGTGACATCTAGAGAATAAACTCAACATTGCAACAAAGAAATGCTCCTCTGCTCACCCCTCCCTTCCCTGAGAACTATGGTGGCCTTTGCTGATCAAAATGCCATTGTCAACATTTACGACTGTGTCAACAGTTGAGGTTCTCATATAAAGATGCGCTTATAATTTTACTTGTGTATATTGTAATTGTATAGGTCATAGACGTGTATGATGGTGGAGCTTATTATTTTTCCATATTATGTTAGCATTTGCTTGCTAACTGTGGGCTAGCTGTCATCAAAGTAGTTGTAAAAAGTAGTAATATTTGCACTAAACAGTAGAGAAAGTGGTAGAGGAGAGGAGCAGCAGACGAGCAGCTGCCTCCACAGAAGAGGAGAGAAGCCCCTCACACACAAGAGACACGTAACACAGGTTTGTACTGATAATACTGTATGATTTTCTTACCTCTGTTCACTAACAACTATAGAAATACAGTAGGTATTAATATAAAGTTAGCATCTCTGAAATAACAGTAAATAACAGCATAATCTATAACATCAGTTAGATGTGTCAGCTCATTAGAAGAGTTGTTGCCTGAGTAACATCAGCTGAATGATTATATGAAAACCAGGAGGGAGACAAATATTCCACAGACCAAATTATGTTCCATACTTTTATGATATTGTAATACAGAATACCCAACAAACCATAACATACAGTCCACTGTCATGTTATCTACCAAACATCACTCAAAGTAATACTTTTAAACACTTTTATTTCTCTCTTTTCTGTGTTTTATGTATATAGACTTCTGGTGGAGATGACTCCGGATGAGTACAGAGATCTAACAGCACAGCTGCTGGAGAGACAACCAGGTCTAGTTTTTGATGCCTCACCTGATGATGCATCAGTGCAGGGATGAAACCCACCTTCTGCTGGTGCATCAGGGGTAAAGTGGCATTCTTGTGCAAACTGTAGGGACATGTCTACTGACCAGGAGAGGAAATACTGAGACCAGGCTCCAACTGTGTAAGCCTACAACAACACTTCTCCCAGTACTGCACTGGAGTTTTGGTACATTCACAGACAGTACTGGGAGAATCTCGCCTTATCCTGCCTGTATATATTTCATATTTTCATTTCAATTCAATTTTTATATCGCTCTCACTCATCTATCCTTTATATAGAATCAATTCATAACATACATTATCAAGACCCTTTAACATGGTAAGTTCATAGCAGGGAAATTGACTTGTCATCACCAGCTGCTGCGTTGGAACATCAGAAAAAAGTTTTCAAGGGTGATTCACTGGTTTCATACCTGGCCTCTAAATTTCCTTCCAAGACTGAAAGTTTCACACAATGCCACAAGTATCCAAACATTTTTTTACAGTTTTTATAATTTATAATAATTTATATTATGTTCAGCTTTTTCTGTATTATTTACACTAATTGACTTATGTTTATAGTATAGTATATTCTGTTGGTTCAAACTGAAGAGGAAATAAATAAAAGCTGAACAGATCTACCAGCTGTATTCATTTCAATACTATGCCATATAAATATCTTTACAGGAACAGGAAGAAACTGCCTGAGAGGAAACATGATTCAGTGGTTTATTGTTCAGTGAAACAGGTGTGGTGAACTCCAGCTGTTTTAGACTTAGAGACTTAGACTGCACTTTACTGATCTCTTTGGGATGAGTCCCTCCAAGAAATTGATGTTTTCAGTCCACATCAGCAGCTGTCTGGAAGCCCGGTCCTGTTGAAGACAGTGACATGTTAGGATCAACTCTGTGTATTATTGTTGTTGATGTGCTGCAATAAAGGCAGGCAAATGCCTGACTTGTGTCTGCACCAACTGTGATGTGGATGGTGCAGGGATGGGTAGATCTAAACCATTCTGCCCGGGGTCACCTGGTGTACATATTTCTCTTTAGAAATATTTTTCCTGTCAGTTATGAGTTATTAACTGTGACTGTCGAGGGATTACAGACCGACCGAAAACTTGCTGACCTTACACTGATTGGTGGAAGATACTCCTCATCAGCTGCCATCCTTTTTAATATCATCTTGAGTTTGAAAGTGAGGGGAGCAATTATTTGCCAAATCAATTCTGTAAACAGGACATAAAATATAAGAACATATTCACATTGATTATAGGATAAACATATTGTCCCCATGTCCTCCTTTTTGCAATACACGTCATATAAGTTGCAAAAATGAGGATATTAAAAATAAAATTCATGTGAATATAAAACCAATGACAAAGTGCAAAGACATAATGACAGTTTAACTGTTACCTTTATCCAAGGCTGTGAACTTCTGAGGCCTCACTGATGATTGTTAAATACTCATCTCTGTAAGGTAGCCTGTGTGACACATTAGGAAAAACAAAGGCAACAATAAACTTTCATATATAACCCTGTGAACAAGCATCTTTTTTCTTTTATGGTAATACATTACTGCACAGCTACAGTAACTTCCCTGTCTGTCCTAGCTGAAGCAGCAGTGCTGGACAGTGTTGGTACTGTGACATGAAAATGTTGTCTCTTTGACAGTGTTGATGTTGCTGACCTCTCTCATAGCTGTAATATTGGAATATTTTTTAAAAAATCTGAATTATAACCACAGTTGAACACACTGTGTTTCATGTTCTCACCCAAATGAAGACAGAGGGGGAACAAACCCTCCTAATCCTCCCCCACTTTAGCAGATAATGTGTTACCTGCTGAAGTAGGGAGGGTCTGCTCACCTACACAAAGACCCACCTAGACAACAAGACCAGGTCCAAAGACTAACTATGTCATGCAAAATGTTTGCAAAATAATTAATTGTTATTATGTCAGTAGAATAATTGGGGAGTTTACAACATTTCTATTCAAACAAGAGTTGAAGTGGTTCATGTTATGTGCTTTAGCAACTATACCCGTGAAATACAATCACAAACACTTTCCATCAAGCTACAAACAACATTTAGATGAGTATGTGAAATTACCTGTTCAGCAGAAAACATGCGACGTCAGCGTCAGTTTGTAAACATTCCTCATCAGTGATTCCACTTGGAAAAGGCAACAGCGATGTTTACTCGTTTTCTGCCATGGTCTGTTACGAATGTACCTTTGTCACATTGACTTTTCTTTGAGGACGTAGGTTCAGGTGCCAGTGCTGTTTCTTCAGCAACACGATAAATACGACCCTATATCCTCAAAAATGCTAAAAATATCCCGCATTTAACATCTCTACCTCTTGCAGCTCTGTCACGTGACTTAGTTTCTACTTCCTGGAAACTTCGTCGTATGTTTGTCCACATCAAGCTCCTGTAGAAAGGACTATGGAGCCGCGGTCCGCGATTAGGGGGCATTATTCTGAGGCTACAAAAATAATACGGCGATTATACAATATTAACATGTCAATTACGGATAGTAAATGTAATTTTATAATAAAGTCGATAATAAAGTTTGGTTTTTTTTAATCAGCACTGAGACAACATAAATGAATAAAAGGATTGTTTTTCGTGACAAGCTACAGACAACAATCTCTGAGGAAAAAAATACAAGCTGAGAACAAATAAAAAGCTTCACCTCCAGTAGCTCTGCTTTGCATATTATGATTTTACTGTTTGCATCAAGCCTCTTTAGCCCCACTTGGGTTTCCTTCTCTCCAACTCCCACAGATATAGCTTTCACTTTTAGCTTTGACACCATGTTCCAGCTTCCCCTCCCTCCTGTGGTTTTCTGTGGTTATCCTCACACTGTGTGCTTAAAAGTTACCTTTTGGGAGCCCTCTCAAACTGAGAATCCCCATTCTCCCTTTGGCCCACTTCACTTCCCCACATCTAAACACTGTAATCTTTGCCTTTACACTCTTCCTGTCTCTATTGCTATTTTTTCCACATTCTACAGTTCAGACCATAAGGGAAGAAGCAGAAGACTAATGTGCAATCAAATAGAAATAGACTTACTTGGGCCCTTTGATTTCCATGATGTGGAATTCAGCAATAATAACTATTAAATGCAGAATCTTGCAGAATACAAAGGTAGGATGTAGAATTTGCAAGATTAAGTATGGAGCAGGCTCCACTAACAATTTTCACACACATAAGAACTGTGCAACCAGTGGTTCAGTTTTTGTGTAGCAGAGTTGTTGGAGAAGCAAGTTAGTGCATTCATTGGGTGGTTTCAGAGAGTAACAAGTGTCTGTAAATGTAATGAAAACAATTGGCTACAGGATTTGACATGCTGATATTAGAAAATATAACTGTTATTTGCCGTACTGTAGCACAAAGCTAGTTTAGTTTTATTATTTCATCAATTCATTGGCAAAGGGAAACAATTTAAAACAACTAGAAATTTCCACATTATGAATGGACGGGAGCACAAAGAAGTGTCTTTTTTAAATCTGACTCTTTGTCGCAATAAATACTTTACAATAAATACAAGACCATCATATATCAAACATACGGAACATACAAACTTAACTAACATTGTTCATTATACTTCCTTAATATACTTCCTTTAATATATATTAATTTTAATGTAACACAGGATTTAGATACTGTATATCGACACATAGTACACATATACTATATCAGTTAAGTGAAAACAAGTCAAAACAGCATTAAATTTGGCTGAATTATGAAAGATATAAGTGGTAACATGAAGAATTGTTTGGGAGCTGAAAGAGCCAGCTCTTCTTGGTGAGCTGAGCCAAATAATGTGGCTCACTAAAAAGAGCCATCAATGCCCATTATTAATGTCTAGATGTAGAATTAGATATTGACAGATAGGATACTCTCACCACCGTAGCCAGGGATCACAGGAGAAAGGCAGGTACAAAGTTAAATATTTTAGTATGGTGATGTACAGTAAAGACATGTTGCCTCACTACCAAGCATCATGACTAAATAAATGTGAAAATAAATATTTAATTTTTCAAAAGAAATAAAAAAAAAATAATAATATTTCGATCAGGCATCACGAGACTGGTCAGTGTGATTTAGTTTAATTTAGTTTTTTTGTTTTTACACAGAAACTGTACGAAACATTAACAATGTTTTTCTTCACCGTTTTAAAAAAAGTTCCCCATAAAGACAATGTCATTTCAGGAAATATCATCGTCCACACAGAACCCCTTAATACGACTTAAAACACTGTAGTACAAAGCCTGTACATGGCACTGTAACAGAAACAGAGACAGAATAAACTGAACCACAATGGCACAAAACGTAAATGTATACAACCAGCAGTTTTGTTTGGTCTGTTTGTATATGTTTACGTTTTGTGCTATTTCCGTGTGGATATTTAGAGACTTTACAGACCCCAGGGAACTTTTTTCAAAAAAGCAACAAATCTATGACAGTGTGTCATAACCCTAACACTTTCAGAGAAGGAAATGTTCTCCGCAAAAGTGAACTTCAACTCACTGTTTACTGTGGGCGGAGAGTCAGACACACACAGAGGCACAGTACACAAACAGGGGCAGCAAGTATGAGCTGTGGATGTGCAGAGCAGCTGACTGTGCGGGAAGTCACTCATCTGTATTGTTAATTCCAGTAAAATTAATGTCTGTGAAACAAGTTTTTGTTTTCTCTTGACTTGATTTTACGATTCAGTTTAACTGTACAACACATTTTTTTCAACCCAGTGTGTGGAGTCTCTGAGGATAGGATGTGTTCTAGTGAGATCTCGCATCTTTTCAGGCTGACTTTAGTTTTAGAAGTTGGCAACACAAACTCAAGAGTATGATAGAGACAACGGCAACAAAGACAGGAACGGTGAATGCCAGCACAAGAAAGAGGTGGGACTATGACATTATTTTCCTAAAGCAGCGTATTCACTGTCAACATACAAACACAAGACCAGTGTCTTACTCAGATTTTCCCAATCTAGGGGGTGTTTTCAAAAACTACCATTTTAGGAACACCTCTCTGACAAAAAAACTATGCATATTCACCTAAACCCATTTCTGTGTGGGCATGTGGATGTATGGCTGTCAAAATTATAATCAGTAGGATAAAGGTTCCCCACACATGTTCATCCCATGAGTGGAATTCCATCAACTTGCTGAATTCCTTTTCAATAAGCACTGATGCAACTGTGTTACTGATGTTAATAAGTATTAAAACAGAGGGAAAAACTATTGTTCAAGCAATTTTTAAGCAATTTAATGTCACCATATGAATTAAAGCTGAGCAAAATGTGCTTATTTACTGTATATTTTTTCTTTTACATGATCAATGAATAGTTGCTCTTAAATTTTATCTTTTTCACTGCTAATGAATACTGCAAAGAAAACTCCTTATACAGGATTGTGCTACTTTATGAGTAAGAACTGTTTTGGATCAGTGGGTGGAGGTGACATTACAGTACAAAATTAAAGATAGAATCAATTTAAATACCCCTTCTACCCAGCTGGTCCATAAGGACATGATTATGTGAATATGAATATGAATATGGGTGAGTGTATTCTTTACCACATGGTATTCAGTTGTTTGGGAAATTTGACATAAATAAATAAAAGCACAGAAGAAAATATTCAAAGGGAAAGAGGGATAGATGAAAGCACACTTTGCCTGGTTGCACACAAGCTGTTTGAGTCAATTAGCTGAAGATAAAGTGCAGGAAGTCTCGCAAAGTGGAAAAAGTATCTATGTGAACAGTTTAAGAACAAGCAGAAGATCAAGCAGCTATTTGAGAGAAATTGCAGGGTTTTATTCCAAATCTGGAGGGGAAATCAAGTTTTAGAGCCCTACTTTTATACAAAAAGACCTTACTCTTGAATAAAGATAGGAAAAAAGCATATTAACAATATTTATTTACTATTAATGTATGTGAAGACATCTGCTACTGGTCAGTTGGAGAAGCTGTGTCAAACATGCAATGAGCAATTGACTTGCATTCATTGTTACAAGGAGACAAATATTTTCTCTTTAAAAGCTTAAGAACCTCAGAGCCACTAACAACACCAGCTGGAAGTCAAGAACCACATATGGTGTCAGGCAACAGACTGCAGAAGCCTATGACAGCAAAAAAGAGGAAAACTGTTACAAAAACAAAACAAATTCAGAGAGAGAGAAAAGTAATAAGACGAGTTCGAAAAATATGAGGAGGAAAAATACATGAAATAAAAGGCGTAGCAATAATCCCGACAGAGCGTTAACTCTGTTACACAACAAAAGTTGGAAGTGAGTGAAAGCAATGACTGGCACCTGGGGAAGCTATTGCTAACATCTGCTAGAGTTTTTGTGAGAGTAGAGAGGGCACATTAAAGCTCTACCAGTTTGCTTTGGCACCAGGATGAAACACCATATCACACTACTGGATGTGATGTGTTTTGTGTGTATTTGGCTTCAGGCAACCACAGAGCATTTACTAGCTGACATTAATGCAGTTATTTTACACATTGCTGTCTTAAATGTTTGCTTTACCATGTCCCCATGCTCGCCAGGGAACATTTACAAGTCTCTTCATAAAATAAAAAATGCATCAATCCCCTGTAAGCCAGCCAAAGAATAACGTTGCAATAATGACAAAGGGAATAAAAGTTAAGTGGTCAAAAACTCTTGGTCTTTCAACTAGAAGATTCAATTCCTGGCTTCACTAGTCTACATGCCAATGTGTCCCTGGGCATGACACCTAATGTGTTGCTCCTGACGACTGTGGCGGCAGTGTGTGAATGGGTATGTAATATCCTCTGTATGAAAGTATGAGTGAATGGGTGAATGGTAAGCCTAGAGCTTTGAGTGGACATCAAGCCTAGAAAAGTGCTATATAAATACAGGCCATTTATCACCATTTAATTTTCATAAAGCTCTAAAAACACAATGCCACTCAGCACTGGGACACTTGCTTGTTGGTCACACTTTGCCATATGAAATGTCATTTCACAGACCTGCTGACGTTAAAACAACATTCCAAATCATTTTCTTTCATTCAGCAACCTCCTTCACAACACACGTTTGTGCAGTTTTCAAAGTGAGGACCCTCACAGACAACATTAATTCCCTAGCCTTAACCCAGCCTTAACCATCACAACTAAATGCCTAACCCTACCATTTACCCAAATCCAATTCTAACACTGTCTTTAACTCTGAAAAAGCACTTCAAAGATGTGAGGACCAACCAAAATGTCCTCACTTTTCCAAAACGTCCTCACTCTGTATGGTGTATATGATCTTTGGTCCTCACAAAGCAACAAATATAAGAACATACACACACAACCTAATCACATTTCAAATAATAGCCCTATTCTTAACCAGTTTTTAACCATGAGGTTCTGCCTTATTGGGACCAGGTTTTTGGTTTCCTTAAGGACTACTGGTCCTGTTTATGCCAGAAAAGGGTCCTAAAAAAAGGTAATACATAACATAATGGAAGCTCTGCCTTTTTCAGTCTTTCTCCTCTTTGTTTGGCGTCTCACTTTATAGCTTGAAATCATGATGGCAAACTGAGACATTAATTCATTCTACGACTAATCCAAATTCACCCTGTGAAAACATAAACTGCTAACACTGTTGACTAATTGGTATAAATATTAATTTATCTGTGTGAGCGGGTCTATGTACAACATGTTCAATAATCAAAAAATCACATATGGGAAGGTTCCAAGGCTGATTTGTGCTGTCCAAGAGCAAGCAATGTATTTCATTTTGGCTCAGTTTTACATCCCATCAATGGCATAAAAAAATTAAAATTAAAATTTCCTGTTCTTTTTTTTAAATTTTGTCTTGAAAGCCCTGTGCTGGGCTGGAAATATAAATTTCTGTGCATTTTTCCACATTATTCCAATATTTTTAAAAAATGCTTTTAAGCAACTTGTCCATCACCTTAATAGCTTACGGTGATTCAGCTTGTCATGCTTAGCATGTCATTACTTATTTGCGTATGTGTGTTAAGGTAGTGTTTTAGACTATGTACACACAGCAATACAATGAGATTTTTTTCTTTTTTGCGGGCTGAAAAAAAATCGCAAACACACCGACAACGGATCAGAAACACGTCGCGTAAAGATGGGAACGGAACACATGGTGAAAACGACCAGTTTCCTTGTCTACATGACAACGCGAAGGCGGCATTGCCAGATTTTTCCACTCTGTGGAACCTGTTCTCAAAAAGTATCGTTTCAGGGCACCCAGAATGCCCATCCCATGTGTACAAGAGGCCGAATCGATAAAAAACTTTATCGGATCGACCTAAATCCATTCCCGTGTGGATGACGCCTTAGATGACCTAGTCCTATACTTAGGGCAACACGATTATGAGTAATGTGTAACATGAGTAAATTCCTTTTTTGTTTTCTCTGTCTGGCTTCACTGTCCTTCTGCAGGACATCTCCTCTAGAAAGGCTTCATCATCCATTTCCTTTTGTCCATGGCTATCCTTTTTAAGATCATTTCTCAATCACAATGAACAAAACGTGTATGACAAAATTTTCTCTAACTCTGCAACATGAGCCTGACCTCTGCCTGCCCCTGCTGGGAGATGAAGAAACACAGTGGAAGGATGGAGGCCTATTTTGAAATTCTAATCAACATTAAATAAACATCTGCCCTTTGTCATGGAGAAACAAAGAAAGAGAGACATAAAAGACAATTTGTACTCTTGTGGTTTTCGTGGTATTTTTTTTTTTTTAACTCGGTAGGTTTATGTGGCTATGCTTAACACACTGTACTGCCTTCCATTCATTTACCTGGTTAACTAGTTAATGCCCAAACTTAACCAAAGCCTAAGCACATTCAAATCTAATCCCTAAACTTAACCAGCTCCTCAGAATGAAATCCTGCCGTATTAGGACAAAGTTTGGTTCAAATGAGACTAGTCCTGACAAGGTCAGTGTTTTTGCTTGAAAAGGTCCTAAAGAGGTTAAAAAGTACAAGTGAGCACACACACACAGGCAGATAATAGGCAGACATTATTTTGAAACATTTAGTATGTAAAAAAAAGTATTAACCTTTGTAGAGGTAATCATTTGAGGCATTTTCATTACGGAATCTAGAGTGATGAATCTAAGAGTACAGTGAACCTTTATTTTGATTGACTTCATTTCAAAGGAAACTCCCCCTCTAGTAGTAGGTCAGAATACAACTTCACTCACACCCAAATGGATTTGTCAGTTTTACTACTAAAACACTCACCACACCCAATCACTCCAAGAACACTCAGCTGTGCTCACAACCACCTATCACCTATGTTCTGGCAAAACAACTCAAACGGCCTCTCAGTGACCCCTATCTTCAATGCTATGAATGCATTACTGCATGCCTGGTGCAAAGGAGCAGACTTGGAGCAGACTTGGCTTGCTTGGTTCTTTAGAAATGAATGGTGTCTGGCCATGTGCTCATAGTGTCCCAGAGAAGTAATCTGGACTTCCTGCAGGCTGGAGAACAGAGCAGCAGTAACTAATATGTCTGTATACATAGCCAAGAGTAGAGCTTCTACACCACCATAAATGATCATCTTCTCTGCAAAACATACTGTCATTGACATTTCTTCATCTCATCAATGACTAAAGCATTTTAAGTTAACATTAAAGTATGGCCATGGCAGCAGAAAGACTGATAATCCATTATGACCATGGGCTCTAATTTCGTCGTCCAGGCACAGCACAGGCAAGGCACATTTGCTAGTTTTGTGCACAGTGTAGGGTACGCAGCCGGGCGCAGCCTGGCACAAGTACTCTTCTGTCCTGCCTCCTCCCTCCTACAAGTGCAAGTAGCAAAGAGAGGGAGAGAAGGCGTGACTGGGTTTAACACAGTCTTCACCAATCAAATTAGCTCCTCTCCTCACCTTTAAATGTGCTGTGGCAAGGCGCAGTGCAAGTTTCAATTCACCATGGACAAGGAGACAGCAGCAGTGTCAGACGGCCAAAAAGTTCTGGTCCAGGAGGTCCAAGCTTGCAGTGGCCAAATATATGGTCAAGTGAACAGAAGTGAACTCCACGGGCTGATGATGCAAAATGCTACCAATATTGTTATTAAGGTTTGCCCTGGCATACTGAGAAACGCTGCCCAGTGTAAAAAAAAATGTGCTGTTAGGGTTAGTATTCAAAGTGAGGGAGGCAGCAGATGGGTGTGCGTGCATGGCTTGTGTCTGGAGACAAAACCTGAACTTGTCAAGAGTGCTGACAGTAATTTTGGTGTAATAATTTGAACTATCAAAGCAGCCTGATTTGTTGTGAGGACAGCCTTGCAAGATCTTTAAAATTACCTAAACAATAATGCTTAAAGTGGTGAAATATGCCTTCCAGTCAAGCAGAGTATGTCCAATAATTAATAATAAAATAAGTGATTTAGCTCCACATCTGCCCACTCTGGATTCTTTACGCTCAAACTATATACCCTCAACGTAACCTTATCACTACCCCACAAAGACCATGATCTCAGGCCTGTCTTTCAACACCAGCCTCCCCCTGTCCTCCAACAAAAACACCCCTAGGGCCTGTTAAACCCCTAGAGACACCTATGGGACCCTTCAGTTTTGTAACCTACTACTTTTACACACTTTCCTAGTCCAAATACTTACATCTAACTGCCACAGTGCATTGGTGTATCTCAGCTTTTGCTACAGTCCAGAGCCATTTGTGCAAATCAGAAAGAAAAGCGAGCTGAGAACTCAACAAGGGGTGGGCACATTTTATGTAAGAGTTTTTATATAAACAATAAAGCCTTTTAATGTGTCTCCTGATACTTTCATTATATTCTGGAACAAATTATACTGGAATAAGCTGTAAAAAGGCTCTTGTAACATGAAAATGTGTCTCTGGATGTTTGATCAACTATGATTGTATAACGTGCAGCATGCTTTAACTGCCATGTACCTCTACTAGGATTAGATCATCAAAGTTGGCCACTCACACCAAGCTGTTTAGTCCAGCAGTTGTAGATTGGAGTGACATATCAATTCCACATTGAGGAGATTTTTGGAAGCCAGTGTGACATTTGGAAACAGCTACAGCATATTGGAAAGCTTGAGTGTGGAAAAGCAAGAGTGAAAACGCTGAGGGACTTAATGAAAAAAGTTCACAATAGACAAAGTGTAGGTTTATACATGCCTGTATATGTGAACTGAGTAAATGAAAGTGACAAGGACAGATGAGAAGCCAGTGCTAGCAAATGATGTCTCAGAGTGTGAGTGTTAGTTGCAGATCTTAAGATGATGTTTATTTTCTGGCTTTGACACTCTGTCCAGTGGCAAACATGATTTCAGGCACATTAACTAGACAATCACAAAAAAGTATACTACTTTTTTCACTTTCCTTCTGGCTGTTATTGTATTCCATTAAAGATAAGGGTAAAATGGGGACCGCACTTACCAAGAAGGTTTTATTTAACAAAACAAATTTTGATGAGTCCCAAATTTGTTTATTAATATTAACCAAACTAATATTGATAAGCATGTACTGTATACTATACAAACACCAACAATGAAACATTCAAAAATTAACCAAATTCTTGGTTCAAGCACAACTCACATAGCATGTGTGTAACACCCGTGTACAGCCTTAAAGTGGCACCATGTAGTATTTCAACCTTCAAATAATGTCTCCATATATATTTTGAACTTATTGTCTACTTATCAGTTTGAATAGCGCCCTTGTCAGAGCCTGAGAGGGTCAGCATAACCTGTACTGGCACTTCCTTTGTCTCGGGTTGGTTTTTCAAGGATTTTAGAGATAGATATCAGATAAATAAGATATTGGATGATAATTAGCCAGAACATCTGGGTCAAGATAAAGTTTTTTAAGTAGGGGTTTAATTACAGTAACTTTAAAATAGTGGGGTACATAGCCTGTAAGTAGAGAGAGATTTATTTGATACAATATGGAATTGTTAATTATGGTAAAACTTTCTTGAGCATTGTTGTGGGAATGGGGTCGAAGAGACATGTTTGATCTTGCTTCTGTTGAATTTAGCTCAGGGGGATCTATAGACAAGAAGTTATCTAAATGAGGTGAGACAGACGGTTACAAGAACAACAGATCTGTATTATTAGTTGGCAGGATGAGATTTTTTTCCCCTAATAGTTAGCTTATTAGTAAAAAAAGTCATAAAGTTGTCAAGGTCATAAAGAAGCTGCTGTAAGTATGGGGGAGAAGTTATACAGGATTTGTTCTTTCATTGGAAATGGAAGAGACAGTGTAGATACCTAAGAGTTTGAAGATTCTGTCAGAGGAGTCGAAGTAAGTGCTGGACAAGAGTGAATATTGGTCCTGGTTTCACTCGTTGGCATCAGCCTAGAGATGCTGAGGGATGTTGGAGTGATAGTGACCTAGCTCTGTTACTGTTGGACTGGTAAGTAGACATTGTTTGGTTACAAATTAAACATAGTGTGTTGGAGCTTGCTGTGTGTCAGGTGGTGTTATTGAAGTCATGTCATTCCCCATTCATGTACGGAATTCAAAGTTATTCACATAGTGGAGTGATTTTTCCTCTAGCTGCTAGTTATGGCTAACATGCTTGTTGAAGACATGGCTAGAGTTCTCCGTTATTGTTGGTTTGTCAACGAATAAACATATTAAATGCACAGCATATGTGTAACAACAGTTGCAACAGACATTCCTGTTTTCCAACTTTAGGGGGATCCCGAAAGCAAAAACTACATCGTGTCACTTTAATATATATAATTATGCACCCATTTATAAATGCAAGGAATGTCTGTCTGGCTGTTAATTTCATATAGTTGTGCTCAGAAATTTACATATCCTGGCATGATTTGTGCCAGATTTTTTTGGCCAATTTTCAGAGATTATATAAGCCATTTATCAATGTTGTTTGCTCTTTTTTTTACATCATTATGAAAACAGAAACTACCCAAATTACCATGATCAAAGGTTTACATACCCTGGAGATTTTGGCCTGATAACAGTTAACACAGGTTTAAATGGCTACTAAAGGTAACCATCCTCACCTGTGATCTGTTTGCTTGTAATCAGTGTGTATAAAAAGCCAGTGAGTTTCTGGGGTCCTCACAGACTTCTGCATGTTTCATCCGGTGCTGCACTGATGTTGCTGGATTCCAAGGCATGGGAAAAGTAAATGTATTATAAAAAGATCTGCAGGAGAAGGTAGTTGAACTTCAGGGGAAGGATATAAAAAGGATATCCAAGGAATTGAGAATGCTAAATGACAGAGGTTAAACTCTAATTAAGAAGTGAGGGATTCTGTTGAAACCAAGCCACAGTCAGGTAGACCAACAAAAGTTTCAACCACAACTGCCAGGAAAATTGTTCAGGATGCAAAGAAAAACCCACAAAAATCTTCAGCCGACATACAGGACTCTCTGAAAAAAAGTGGTGTATCTGTTCCAAGATGCACAATAAGTTAATTGGAATGATGAGACCAATATTGAACTGTATGGCCACAACCATAAATGCTACATTTGGAGAGGAGTCAACAAGGCCTATGATGAAAAGTAAACCATTCCCACTGTGAAACACAAAAGTGGATCAATGGATGTGTGACCTACAAAGGCACAGGGAACAGAAGAAACATGGCTGAGGAATTGTTTCTCAACTTTTAATTGTGGGAAAATGATGAAATTGATCATGTTTAGCAATACATTTTTTTAAAAAGCCCAATTGGATGGTGAGCTAAAGGAAGAACCTTGAAGAAAAGAAAGAAAAAAACAATGTATTATTTATTTAATAATTTTTTGGGGGTAAATATTGTGAGACAAGTAAAGTAGTTTAGTTTAAGTGAGGCACCAAAAGAGCCGTGAGAGCAGCGTTGCATTTGTACTGCCGCATGCATCACTGTACACTACCCTCACCTCCGGCCATGAGCAATAGGCCATGACCAAAAGAGAGGGTTTAGAAGCTGTGTTATCTGGGAGGGAGTTGGAGTAGAGCTGCGGGTCCTTTGATTGAAAAGGTGTGTGTGCAGGTGTTTCAGGCACCTGGTAAAGATGCCACTGAGGTGCCTCCATAGGGAGGTGTTCCTGGCATGTCCAAAAGGGAGGAGACCTAGGGGCAAACCGACCTGATTTTGGGGATTGGTGATGAAAGGAGGGAGATTGCAATACATTTATTACATATTGTGTATTGCATTATTTACATGTGAATTTGAAATTAAATAACCAAAATAAGTTGTGTTGATATATATGAAAATAATTTAATCAAAAAGTACATTTTTGTTTTCCATTTGTGTATTTTTCTAAAATGTATACTTTGAATACAAGACAAGGGTGTTGTGTTTCAAATATTTGATACAACCGGTGACTGCACATCTGTGGTGTCTCATTCATCTTTCAAACATTGAACCAACACTGGCCCTGATACCTCAATCCTCACAAAAACAGTCACTTCTTCCCCTTAAGTGGAGGAGTAAATAGAAGAGGCTGATCCAAGAAATCTTTATCTAAATAAATATATATGCGCAAACACTTTGAACAAAAAATTCTATCATCAAGGTTTATGCATCAAGAATGGTGATGCATAAACTTCTAAAGTATATTTCAAGAAAGAAAAGATTGTGGTGTGCAATAATAAACTGCATTCTTTGCTCTTCAGTTAGTCAGAACAGACATAACTGTATTCTTTTAGGCATAGATATAACTTTAATTTGTTTCAGAGCAGGCAAAGTAAAACAACATGAAAAGCTCAATAAAAAAAGATGGAAGGACTTACGCAAACACTCATTGGCCTCACGGGCATTGGCCCTCTGCCATGGCCGGTCATAGTGAAAGGGTTTGCAGCGGTCACATTCAGCTCCTTCTGTGTTGTGTTTGCAGTCGCACACCAGTTTTCCTTCCTTCTCTTTTAAACAGCGGGAAGCATGTCCATTGCATTTACACCTGCCACCCACCTGGAAGTCTCCCACAGCATAGTAATAAGTTGGCAGCATCGATGTAACTGCCACTGGGTCATCATCCCTTCCTCCACTGTTGCTCGCAGCCCCTACATCGCGTGGTAGCGGGGGCCGGTTGAAGACTACACGGATATCTGTTACCGTTACCCAGTCTTGAAGGACTGGGCTGTTGTCAAAGTCTTTACCAGAGGGCCGTCCATCCAGAGTGCTGAAGGCAATCAGTCCTCCTGAAAGTGGGTTTAGGTCAGTATAGCCATCTGTACATAAAGCCTCCTGCTCGTTCTGCTTAGTAATTGTTGCTTTGTTGGGGCGATTGTACATGCGCCGGCACTGTGAGGAGTAGAAATGGTAGGGCATCCAGGTTTTGCCATAGTCCATGCTCTTGTATATGGCCAGGGACTCAGGTCTTGGTGAACAGAACTGCAGACTGACATAAGTAATCTCAAACTTTTTACCCAAGGATAGTGTCAAAGTCACATTGTATGGAGAGGTGTTCAGATTTTCTGACTGCCAGCAGGTGAGGTTGTGGGCTGAGTTGAGGTCAGTGAGGTAGGAAGCTGGGTGGGCGCGGCGAGGGTCAGCTGCATCACAGATTTGACATGTACGAACAGAAGGCCGATCATCACTCCGCTCCACCACACTACAGGAACGGGATGGAGGTCGCCCACAAACGCTGGACACAGACACCTCTTTACCAAAGGCAGCATTGATAAACTCGGGGATACAGCGGCGAGCTGCACCTGTGTCATCATAGCAAGGATCTGTAGGTGTCTGCTGCCCTGTGAAGGGATTGGCGGCACTGTGGGAAGAAATGGAGCAGAGCAGGAGGTACAGGCCTAGCAAGCACCTCCAGGATACCTTCATCATCTTTGTGAATGTCTGTCTATATTTGTGCATGGATGAGCTTTCGTTTGTGTGTGCACCCAAAAGTCCAGGGTGAAAAAAAGTTTTATTTGCGTAATTCTCTCATAGGTATGTTTAACTGTGAGCCATTGGAAGGAGACAGTCTTAAGTTGTGCTTCACTTGAGACTGACCGGACTGTTTCCTGCAAAAGAAAAAAAGAAACAAAGGCATTTTTATTCGTATTAGAATATAAAATAGAATGTGATGATGATTCAGCTCATGTAAAACAATTTTATGTTTTTGTGTCTCTTCAAAAACAAATTATGTGCATAAATTTACCTAGATCTTTTTGAATTTACAGTAGAGTGAAATGTCATAAACAAAAATGGCCTTTGCAAACCAAAAAAAAAAGGAAATTAAATATGGACAAAGGTAGAGAGGACGTGAACATTTAAAGAAAGAAATTAATAGCTATAGCTGGTAGTTACTGCACCTTTGTCAGGTGCAAACTCGGTACTTCCATTCAAGTCAAAACTTGCAGTCATGATTGAGCAGCATGGCAGAAGATCAACCTTTAATCCATTGTAATGATGCAAAGCAGTGGACTGTGTGTGACCCTGTCTGCTTTGAGAACAATTTTATCAGACGATATACCTAACAATAGTTTTGAGGCTCTTTTGAATGGAATTAACAAAATCAGCTTGTCTCAGACAGAACTAACCATAGAGAATAGCGTATTGCATCCATGTACAGAACAAATAAATATAGAAACAAAAAGAGTGGTTGCTCTCTAAATCTGGTCGTCAGGCTAGGTACCTGAATGACATCACTGACATGCTCACAGCAAGAAGAGGGGTCTTTCAATCCCAAGGAGTGGACCAAGAGGCTCAGGGAAAAATCACTTATATCTATTTGCCCTCTCCTCAAGCTCAGAATGGGTATTTACACATTGTATGAGGGACTGTACAGTGCAAAAAGGCAGTGGAAGAGACAATTTCAAAAAACTGTTTCAACAACTGCTTTTTGTGTCAGTTATAGGAACAGGCAGGAGGCTACACTTAAAGCCTTTGTACTGCAAGCAAGTTCTTTTTTGTGAGCTATTGTCACTTTTGTGATATGTTTCAAACCTGTATCCAGTCAACATTAGCTTTCAAATAAACAATGGAATTATACAGAGAGCGATTAACGCTGCTTGCCTCTGCCTTTTCCATTTCTTGGCTGCTAGCTGGCCTCCCTCTACCTCTATAGTGCAAGGGGAAAAAATGAGGACTGTTATTAAAATAAGAAACAGTCTTAACTCAAATATCCTGAACTCCATTTAGAGTGAAAAAGATTAAAGCTCTTGTCTCCTCCTCAGTGTTGGCTGTATGCAGGTATTTGATGTTGACTCCACCTATTCATTCCAATGACAATTTTTTTCCTGGTCCTTATTATATGTCCACTTGATGTGAATAATGGCATGTGTTAAATAATAAATAATTTGTTCATTCATTAATTGTCTGCCGCTTAATCCTCCACATGAGGGTCATGGGGCAGCTGGAGCCAGTCCCAGATGGAGAAATGAAATGTGGGATACACCCTTGACAGGATGCCAGTCCATCATAGAACAATATACTAACAACTATTCACTCTCACATTCACACCTACAGTGTGGTGTTTAATTTAGAATGACCAATTAACCTCTGCATGTTTTTAGACTGTGGAAGGGAAACCACGTGCAAACATAAAATTAAATTCAATAAATGAAAAATAGAAACAGCACTGACCAACAGAGTGTCTAAAGATGGGGAGGTTAGAGTGGACATCAACCAAACTCCATCAAAAGGCAGGCCATGGTAAATCTGCAGGACCTGCCACTCAGTGAGACACATGGTGACAATTGCATTAGCAACTCATTACACTAACCAAGTAATCTAACTCTTACTGACCACTGGACTTAATTAGGTATTGAAAAGAGTTATTATTAATATTAACACTGCCTGGCCAAAAAAGTCACCACCTGTATTTAACTAACCAAATAGTAAGAGCCTCCTATTGGATAATTACTGCATGGGCGATTATCTATCAGCAGGCAACAAGTTATTTAACCCCAACTGATGCAATGATTGAAAGACACATCCTGATCCTGTGGTCGTGGAAAAGATGTTAGTCTGTTTGAGAAGGGTCAAATCAGTGGCATGCATCAAACAGAGAAAATATCTACGCAGTTTAAAAAAACGACTAAAATTGGGTTAAGAACTGTCCACCAAATTATTAAAAACTGGAAGGATAGTGGGGAACCATTGTCTTTGAGGAAGAAATGTGGTTGGAAAAAAATTGTGATCAGCAATCACTTAAACGTTTGGTAAAATCAAATCGTAGAAAACAACAGTAGAACTCAGGGCTATGTTTAATAGTGAAAGTAAGAGCATTTCCACACACAAAATGTGAAGGCAACTCAAGAGACTGGGACTGAACAGCTGTGTAGAGGCAGATGAATTGATGCACCCATCATGCCTAGTGCCTACAAGCCTGTGGGGGCAGTGCAATGATCTGGGGTTGGTGAGGTTCAGCAACATCTGGGGTTGGTGAGGTTCAGCAACATTATGTGTCCAAAGAATGAGGTCAGCTGACTACCTAAATATACTGAATGACCAGATTATTCCATCAATGGATTTTTTTCCCTGATGGCACAGGCATATTCCAAGATGACAATGCAAGGATTCATTGGGCTCAAATTGTGAAAAAGTGGTTCAGGGAGCATGAGCCATCATTTTCACACATGGATTGGCCATCACAGAGTCCAGACCTTAACCCCATTGAGAATCTTTAGGATGTGCTGGAGAAGGCTTTGTGCAGTGGTTCAACTCTCCCATCATCAGTACAAGATCTTGGTGAAAAATTAAGGCCACACTTTGGTTACTTGTGACATTGCAGAAGCTTATTGAATCGATGCCACAGTGAATGTGTGCCATAATCAAAGCTAAAGGCGGTCCAACAAAATATTAGAGGTGGCGACTTTTTTATTTTTGGGCCAGGCAGTGTTTTTTTTGTTTTGTTTGTTTTTTATCAGCAGCATGTTTTAGGCTCTGAGACAGAAAGGGGAGGTAGACAAAGGGCTGCACAATATATTGTGAATCTATTGTGAACCCAGACACGCAGAGTGGTGTGAAAGTCAATTTGGGCAAACAATTAATTAAATGCTTCTCAGAACTTAAAACCACAAGTGAGAGGATTGTTTCTGGTTCTCCAGAAACAATCCTCCAGTTTATTTTTGTCTGTTTTTTTTTATATTTATGATTCATCTTCATTTTCTTGTTTACTGTATATTAATACATAACAAATGATTTTACCTGTATCTCTTAATTTATTGCCAGTGATATTGTCATCTCAACATTCAGCAACATTATCTACTAATCTCATGATTTCCTAATATTGTGCAGCCCAAGGTAGAAGCATGAGAGATCAGGGAGTGAGAGACAGTGCCAACATTTTCTAAAAAATGAGACAGGGCAGACGCATGACACTAGAGAAATTTTTGGAGAGAGAATTTTGTTGGACAAGAGGGAGAAGAGGAACATATGAGAGAAATAGAGAGGGGCATGACAGTAATGAAGCACAAGCAAAGAAAGAAATGAATGTTAGCAGAAGGAGAGAGAAGGGAAGTGACAGAGATGAGGGAGGAATTATACAAGCGAATATAAAAAATTAGAGGAGGAAGGAGATGGAGGAAGAAACAGAGGGGAGGTAGGTTAATAGATCAGGTGCTGTCAGGCACATCTGGCAGAGTGTGCAGGTTAAACACAGAGAGAACAGGCAGGAAATGGATGCTAGTCTTTCAGAAAGTGTTAACAATGTTCTAACAACACTGTACTCTGGTGGAAAACGCTGGAGAGCCAACTCCACAAAATCCTTTTGAATCCATTGCCAGGATGTAAGCACAGCGGTGTGGCTAGATGACCTTTGACTAATAAACTAAAATTTTTCAGCAGTAAAATTCACTGCTTTCAGCTTTGTCAATGTGCTTAACAAGCCACAAGTTCGCTTAAGTGGAGGCAGACATTTTATTTCATTAAATGTGGCTAAGCACTAATCGCCTCAGGCTCAAGCCTCATAGATGCTTAAGAAGACAGTGAGAACCAGAAATGCTGGGTTGGCTGCAAAATTTTTCGGGAATCTACAGAAGACAGACTGAAGCTTTACAAATATATTCAAATTTTTTACATATGAACAAATACATGCTTTCAAAATATGGACAAAGATGAGGATGCTTGAACAAACACAGGTCTTCACTCTTACAGGAGACCACTGGAATTCTGTAAGAAATAATACTCACTTGAATGTCAAAGCACACTTTGTTCTTGTTAAGATTTGTTCACACACTCAGCCTGATCAACTCAGGATTACTGCAGACCGCAGATGCGGACAGCTCATATAGTGCTGCTGAAAAGTTTCAGTATTTCCTTTGTTGGTGTACCCAGCGCATGGTGCAACATCTCATTACCGAACTACTTGTGCACATGCTGTTTTAATTGTTACCATGTGTGATGTTAGCCCACAGCCACCTCTGGAGCCAATGGCATCAAAATTGAACACAGCCCTACTGCAGAATACACTCAGACCAAAACTTTTAATGTTATATTCCACAACTGCTTAAAGAATCCTTCCATTAATAAACACTGAATAGGTCTAATATTTAATCTAATCTTTCTTAATAAAACCCTTCAGAGTTGCTTCTACTCAGGTGAATGACTTGAGTAAAAACACTATCAAAAAGAAAACTTTTTATCAGATGTTCAACACAGCACCAAAGGCAGATTTGGTTAAAGTCACAAGTAACTTTCGTCTACCTTCAGGTAAAAGATTTGTCTTCAAATGTTCAAACTATCATCTTTGAATGATAGTGTGAACTGTGCTGACAATCAGCCTGAGAGACAGGCTTGCTCTCAGTGGAAACATGGCTGCCAGCTTAAGTCAGTTATAACGGAAGAATATTTTAAAAATTGTATAAACATTATTAAACACATTATAAAAGCCGAAATCATAAGTCTTCTCTTTTACATATAACATTGGCTCTCAAACTTTTTTTTATACCAAGTACCACCTGAGAAAATATTGAGCTCTTAAAGTAACAACATTATCACCAACATTAAAATACAGTGGCCTTAATAGGCCGTCAGCTATGGCCTTTCACAGATTTATTCCCAATAAGATCATCTGCTCTCTTATCATTCTCCTCTTTCTCACATATATTTCAGATACTGGTATAGCAAAATTAGATTAAGATGCAGCGAGAGATACGGTGACTATAATTATTATTATTTAATTACTTTTCTTTTTTTGTTATTTGTTTCATTTTATATGTGCTCTGGGCAAAATTACTCAGCTCCACTCCAATCACATAATGTACACCTAGTATACGCCGGAGTGCCACCGGAGGAAGTTTGCATACCACTGGTGGTACACATACCACAATTTCAGAAGCATGGACTTATAATTTACTGTGGTCGTTGTGAGGCAAGAGATGATATATGACTATATAAAGCTCAAGGTGATTGATTGAGAGAATATGATGAAATGAAAAGATGAGAACATTGGATATAGACTGAAGCAGGCCCCAGATTTTATTTGGGGACCGGGAAAAAAAGCAGGCACACCCTGTGTAGGTCATCATTCAATCGCAGGCCCAACATAGATTGATAAAAACCCATTCACTCTCACATTTACATTTATACCTATGGCCAAGTTACCATTCTGCATTTTTTGGACTAGGGAGGAAAGCAGAGTACCTGGAGAGAACCTATGCACACACGGGGAGCCCGTGCAAACTCAACACAGAAAGGCTCATGGTCAAACCAATGACCTTTGTGTTGTGAGGCAACAATGCTAGCCACTGCATCACCATCTGACACTCAGCACTGTCAGTGCTGACTATACATGCTGTTTCCTCGCACAACTATCATATGTAGTCATTTTAAATATAGCTTGTAGTTTTGATTTTAAACTTGAGGCTGACCCTGGAACATAAGCACACCACCATCTGGTCTGTAAATGACTCACAGTTCTGTGGCAACTCAGCCATTTACAAGTAAAGAGCTGCAGTATAATTTGCAGGGCCAATTTATCAGTGTAACATTCTTCTGTGGATTAATGGCAAATGGAAAATGGACTTGGGCTGGAAAGCTACACTCCCCAGTCCCTTAGCTACAGCAGCATTAGTATTATGGGCACAGTAGTGATGAGTCGTTGTGAACAAGCTGGCTCTAAAAGCCAATTCTTTAGAGCAAACAAAAAGACCTTACTCCCATTTGGGAGAACCAAATCTTCAGTCGCCTCTGCTCAGCTCTGCTGAGAATTTATGCAGGCAGGGGCGGGACTTTATTTTAATGAGCACACCATGCGGCCAGTCACATGCAAGGACAGACTAGGATTAAATCCTTATGTGAAAGACGGAAGGGGGAGGCAGACACTCTTTTATCTATTTGATTTGTTTGCTATGGTTCTGTGTTCAGTTGTTCATTTAAAGGCTTGAATAAAATGCTGTATGTTCTAATTAATAAAATCCATAAAAATAAGGCTTTTATGAAAACACTGTAAAAAAATATTTAAGAGCCACTTGGGAGCAGTAAGAGTCAGCTCTTCTAAGGGAGCCAAGCCAAAAGAGGCAAATCTTTGTAAAGAGCCGGAACTCTCATCACTAGGACCTAGTATAAATGGATGCACATTTGTCTCCTCGATAAGAAAAAACCCCAAACAGGCCTTTGGCAAATGGAACAGAATTAATACAGCACAGTAACAGAAGTCAGGTGATGGACAGCAATGTGAAGTTAAATTAGATCCCTAACCCTAACCCACAAAGATGTTGTAAGAAACAGAATAAGTGACAGAGGAGAGGAGGAAGACAGGCAAAGTGAGAGAAAGACAGGCATAGGAAGATGACAGGGTGGTCTCATGGTTTCATCAGAGACATTCTGGGAAAGATTTTTTTCAGCTTTGTCCTGTCACCGAGAGATCATCCCATGTTGAGCTGTGCCTCTTTCAAGTGTGGGCGCCTCTGCCAGAGTTCACAGATTAGGAAAACACAAGTCGCTGAGAGGCTTTATTTGGCTTGGGCGTAAAGGGAGCTGGAAGAGATGAGGATAGGTGATGGACAGCTGGGCTACTTTGTATTCCTAGTGGGGGCCTTTCAAGCTGCTCTGAGTTGATGTGGTGACCCCCACGCAGACTGAGAGTGATTGGAGGTCCTCTGGGGTTCCTCTCTCAGATGACAGCAAGCTGAGGCCCCAACTGCTGCCCTGCTGTCCTTTCAGTCAGCTGTACAGTAATCCCTGGTGGAAATATTAGTGGCTCCCCACCACCATGGAGGTGGATTTTTTTAACAGGCTAACAACAGGGCTACCTCCATTCTCATTATCATAATGGGCAGATGCATAAATGAATAGTGAGAGCAGTAACAAAGTCACAGAAGGCAGATGGTTTGATGTGCATGGATTTTCTTTTAGCTTTGTTTTTAACACTATGTTAGAAAGTATCAAAAAACAAGTTGTGATACCTAACCTGCAGCCACACATCCTTGTATTAATTATTAGTGCATAATAACTTCCACCAAGGAGGCTTATGTACTCAACATTGTTTGTCTGTTTGTCTGTCTATAAGTAGCATAAGTCAAAAAGAAAACAAAGAATTTAGATTAATTTTTTAAGCATGTAGAGGTTATGGGCCAAGAAAGAAATTATTAGATTTTGGTGGTGATCTATTTATGGATTTGGGATTTTATTTTAAAAAATTGAAAATCTTGTGAGATAGGGGACTGTATTTATCATTTGCCTTAGTGGCAGTTTGTGCTCTCTGTGTACCTTATTTGGTTAGTAATATAATGCAAAATATGAAAAAGAGTAAGTAGTAAAAACTGTTTGACCGAAAAAAAAACATTATTGACGATTTGAGTTTAAATGACACCATTGATAAAATGCAGAGACTGCAGTTGATACTGTGAGGCAAAGTTGAAAATACTGACCAAAAGCTTGGGTTAAAAATTTAGAATCTAGCTCTACATTTTTCCCCAAATCACTCTGCCCTACTTACCATCTCTATCACTTAGGTCTGGGTCCAAATATATAGATTATTCAGATTCACGTGATCTTCATTTGAAAGGTCCCGTGGCAGTTACTGTATAAAAACTATTAGATCAATATTTTAATGTGTGCCATGTCCCATAGCTTTTGCACAAATCTTTGGTGAAGCTAACAGCTGAGTCAGCAGATTTGTTCATTACTTTGTCATCGATGGTGTAAAATACTAAAATACTTGGGCACATTGATTTTTGGGTGCAAGTGAGAACTGGTTCTTAATTAACTTACCTGGTTCAATAAAGATGCTTTGGTTTCATGACTGTCTACTCAGGAGCACTGGTATGTTTGTTTATATCCTCCAATGTCAACACAAAACAAAATAGTAAAATCATTTTCTTCTTTGAATGAGCAAAAATGGCATGGATGCAGATGGTAACTTGGTAATTAGTTCACACTATATGATTTCTTGCTATGTATTTTGAACTTGAGCAGGTTAATAAGGTTTGAGTTTCAATTATCATGTGTGGTCATTTTAAATAAAAAGTGCAACTCCTTTCAGATCAATTTCTAATGTAACGTTTATACTTGACTGATCCACCAGGTTAAAGAGATCCAAATTATGTACAAACCCCAATTTCAACGAAGCTGGGACGTTCTGTAAAACATGACTAAAAAGAGAATACAGTCATTTGCAAATCCTCATTTGCAAATCCTTTTCAACCTGTATTCAATTGAATACATTACACTGACAAGATACTGTCAGTGTTCAAACTGATAAACTTTATGTTTTTAGCAAATATTCTATCATCGCCTTTCCTTTTAACAACACTCAATAAACCTTTGGGAACTAAAGACACTAAGTGTTGAAGCTTTGTAGGTGGAATTCTTTTCCATTCTTGCTTGATGTATGACTTCAGGTGCTCAACAGTCGGAGGTCTCCATTGTCTTAATTAGCATTTCATATTGCTCGACACATTTTCAGGGGAAAACAGGTCTGGAATGCAGCCAGGACAGTCTAGTAGCTGTACTTTGCTACTATGAAGCCACACTGTCGTAACACGGGCAGAATGTGTCTTGGCATTGTTTTCCTAAATTAAGCAGGGACGTCCCTGAAAAAGACGTGGCTTGGATGGCAGCATATGTTGCTCCAAAACCTGTATGTACCTTTCAGCATCAATGTTGCCTTCACAGATGTCCAAGTTACCCATGCCATGAGCGCTAACACACCCCATACCATCACAGATGCTGACTTTTCCAGAAACATGAGCTCAGGCCCAGAGAAGCCAGTGGTGTTTATGGGTGTTGTTGATATATGGCTTACACTTTACATGGTGGAGTTTTAACTTGCCCTTGTAACCGACAATGGTTTTCTGAATGTTTCCTGAGCCCACGTGGTAATATCCTTTGCAGAATGATGTCTGATTTTAATGCAGTGCAGCTTGAGAGATTGAAGGTTGCGGTCATTTCTTGTCACTTATGTGCAGAGATTTGTTTGGATTCTCTGAAACCTTTGATGATACTAAGGACTAAATGGTGTGCTCCCCAAATTCTTTGCAATTATATACTGAGAAACTTTGTTTTTAAATATTATATAATTTATTTCTTTTGTTTCCCCTCAAGGCAACATACTCAAAATGAGTGAATATTTGCAAAAAAACAGAAAAAAACAAACAACAACAAAAAAAAGGTGAGATTAAGGAATATGAGATTGAACCTTAAATACCTTGTCATTGTAGTGTATACAATTGTATATACTGCAGGTCAAAAATGATATGCTAATCACTGTATTATGTTTTGTCTGTCTGCATCTGCATGTGGGTCCCATTCTTTGTTAAATCGTTGAAAAAACATGGGACAATATGAAAATTTTTCTCAATTACACTGAACAAAATATTTCCCATTCTCAGTGTTATACCAATAATTGTAAAAATCTGCTTCAAGCTCTCGAAATTACTCTAAAGACACATTATATTACATTTTAGCAGAGTTCGTTATAAATCAGGAGTTTATTTAATCAGGGGATTAAGTTCATAAACCTGTCTTAACAAGCCTCAGACATCAGATTCTAATGGTTTTGCATTTGAAGTGATGATGACTGTCTCCTCCGTGGTGGTGACAATCATGCTGTTTGCATAGGCTAGTGTGTGTGTTTGTGTGGAGGAGGGGCAATAATTAGAAGGAGAGGAGGAAGAGAAAACAGGGGCGAGGGCAGGAGTGGGCGCATGAGAGGGTGTCAGTTAGAGGATCACTGACACATTTTTTGGAACTAGTGAAACATTCACCTTTTGCTCAATGTCCATGAGTACATTAAGATTCAGCCACTGCCACAGTGAGATTGTGATGTTTCAGAAATGACTATGAGGGTAAAAACAAAATAGGAAAAATAGATTTGGTGTCAAAAACCATCAAAATAAAATTAAGCTGAAGAGCAGGTTTAGTCAGGAAGACTAAAGTTGTATGTTTTGATTGTAATTATGTTCCTCACTCTTTATTCAAGCATGTGCTCTCTCAACTGCTGTCTTTTTCCAAGGTGTCAAATGGTGCGATTAACTGCTCATCAGCCGGTCTTTTCTTTCACATTCACACTGCATTATACCTGCCTTATTAGCCTATCATCACAGTCTTATCTGACCCATCATTATTCATTCATCCTCAGTCTTACCCGGTCAACAACAATCATCACCATCTCCAGTGTCTAGACCTATAGCTACCGTTTAAGGCAGACTATCTAACCATCAGGTCCAAGCAATACTAATACACAAGACATTTTCAAACGTGTATTAAATAATTTTCATTCACTCCCTCCCGGCTCACTCCCTTCTAAATGAAAATGTTCCTCAATCATTCAACATGAGACACTACAGGGAGAAATATTCAACGCCCAGCAGAGGAATGGAGCAGCTTCTGTGGCCCAGCCCACACAGATGGACCAGCAATTCTTTACATCAACAGAATCTGACCCACAACCAAACAGGAGGAGAGACTATAGACAGCAGGAGATGGAGAATGATATTTCAGATAGGATAGTTAAGCTAAGATGAAAATCTTTAGACTTACATGCACATGCACTACTTGTATATTAATATACAATACACTCAAACAGAGAAAAATTATGAAAGGGGACCTTGCAGTGTATGTTTATTAAGTGCTAATTTTAGTATTAATACTTAATAGTATTAATTAAGTACTCAGTGATATCAGTGTTTTTGGTATAAAATTGGGAAGTGTATGGTGAGGAAAGTACAATAGCATCCATACAGTTCGATGCAAAATTGACTCCAGGTTGAAGGGATTGTTCTTTTTTTTTTTTTTTTTTCTTAATAGGTGGTTGTATAAAGTGCTGACTGCACTTTCCTGACTAGAAACTAAAGTTTGTAAACCACTTAAGCTTTCAGAGTTGTTACTGATTTTGAAAAGAGTTGGAGTATACACTAAGTGACTGGTTTCAGCATATATTTTTATGACAACTTAAAGACTGGGGATCACACATATAACAAGTGTGCCTAACAAGGGATCACAGACATAATTTATCAAACCAACTATACCCAAACACTGCCTTAGTTGTTTTGATATTCTTGTTACTTCCTGTTGTCTTCGTCTTCTGACACAGTTTCATATGTCCCAACTACCCGATTGCATCCATGATTGGCTCAAAAAATTCAAACTTGTTTGAGTAACTGCAACCAGTGCTGATGGATGCAGAGTCTCCCCAACTGTGAATCGCAGGCAAAATTGGGCAAAAAAGCCTTGTGGTGTGTCCCCAGCTTTAAATATATAATAAATAAATAATCTGGATTTTCATCTTGCAGGGACACAGAGCTGCTGGTCAACTGCTGGACTTAAATGAGTATGGAATATATTAGGTGAGCTAAAATATGTTTTCATTATTTCCCCGCAAGCAGCTGTTATAGTGAGAGCAAATGTCCATGTCTCAGGGAAGTTCTTGACACAGGGGGTTCTCACAGCACAGTCAGTGCTATGGGTCACTACTTGCTATGACCATACTTCAAAAAACCTGAAAGAAAAATATCTCTTTTTAATTCACTGAGCAATAATCACTCTACAAAGAGCAAAAATAATTACAATAATAATAATAATAACTGTAAGTACTAATTTGAGTAATTATTATAAAATACAAAATTGTACTTTGACTTAAACTTTTAAATGATTTACTAATGAAATGGACAATAGTTAAATAAAATAAAAAGTAGCCTCCTGTGTCGAGTCGGGATCATTTTTCAAACACAGGAATTATGTTTCTACTGCACATGTGCTGCCAATATGTGATTGTGAAATGACATCCACAACCCTGCAATGGTGAGCAGATGTTACTCGATGAGCACCATGAGGTGGACTTACAGAAATGATGCCTGAAAATGCTGAGAGGTTAAAGTTGATAGTGTTCTCAGAACATATATATATGGACTAAAGGCTGTATGAATGAACATTTCCCACAGACTCGAACAAAACCCTGACCACAGCTTTGCAGCAGTGTGGTTGGAAAACAGCGGACAGGTGAGGTAGATGAGGTGTTCGCCAATATGAGAGGAAGTAGACTGTTTAGAGAAATAAAAGGATTTAAGGAGAGTATAAGTAAGCACTTCTTTAAAGCCCTTTGAAGCTGAGGTGGGCAGAGCTGTGGTTTTCCCAAAAGCCCCCCTAACAGGAAAAAAATCTCCTTTTTCCATTGCACAAGAGACACCTCTGCCCTACAGCCAAAAGCAAAGACCTGCTTTGAACTCAAAGGGGGAAAAAAACTAAAAACATTTTATTAACTGCTTGGAATACTTGCCTAGTTGTGTATATTACACTTACACATGCTCTTAAGTTGTTGGATTCACAATATGTGCCCTCACTTACACACATAAGACACATTGTAAAGGATGCCAAACACTGACTCACTGGACAACACCCTTTCCCTTCTTCCATCTTTCTGACCCCCATCTCCCCACTGCACTCCACTCCTTCTCTCTCAACATCACTGTTAATGTTCAATGGATGACATTTGCCAAGAATCAAAACAGGGTGAAAATTAGAAATAAAGCATAAAGGTCTGTTAACCTCCCAATTAAACAGCGAATGTGTTCTCTGTTATCTGGAACATATACAGCAACACACCGTAGAAGCATGCTCTGACACCTCGTGTTGACAGGCAGATCTTATTTCCTTATGACTTCCAAAGCTATTAAAAATCAGTTTATTAATGGGATGAATGGTTTTAATTATGTTTGGGTACAGAAATATTTTGTGAAGCTTAGATAAATGGGTTATGGGTTAAATAAGCACTTTATAAAAGGAATAGTTTAGGATTGTTTGAAGTGTATGAGGCACATAAAGTATAAAGTAAACAGAAATTAAACAGAAATAAGCATGAGTTCTAATGTGTTATTCAGTGACTTCAGTGTTAAAGCCTTCCTTCTAATCAACCTCAGTAATAAGAAGTCACAGTCACAACTTAAAATAACCCAACTGACCTTACACATGGAAGCAGCTTGGCATCAAAAACGCCTGGGCCATGACACAAAATCACAGATTTTCTTAATGGACTTTGGGTAAGTAACGCAAGCTCCAGATAGATAGATAGATAGATACTTTATTGATCCCGAAGGAAATTCAAACATCCAGTATCAGTAACATACATTAGAGTTAACCTATAACACAGTAACCATACGCTCCATATTGTAGGCTAAAATACTGCACATTTTATTTGGTGGTTTTTCTTTTACCTGATACCAGTTTTTGTCCTCTAGTTGCCACTATGTTTCATTATTTTGGCATAGAGTGCAGTCACTAGTATGTAATACTGAGACGATTGCTGCATTCAATTTACATCAGAACTCAGAGCTGGGAATGATGTCATCTCCGAGTTCAGTGCATTCAAGAGAGAAGTTTTAGTGCATGTCTTTTTTTTTTTTTTTTTTTTAATCTGTGTAGAACCATCCCCCTAGCCTCCTCACTCCAGCACACCATGTTAAATAATTGTCATGTGCTGATATGATAATAATGCAACTATAATTACTGCATAAGTGACGTTTGCCATACACTTTGCTCATGTGATCCAATTTTAGGGCCTTTGATGGCACAACTGACACTGCCATCTGTCCAGAGGATACTATCTATTCACGGGATTGTATGTTAGACCGAGAGTTGCGGTCTGCTATTTCCTTTGCCCTCAGCACTCACATCCTATTAACTGTCACTGAGATGAATGGCTTAGCTGCCAGCTAACAAACATCTTTGTCATAACACTGGAAAGCTAAATAAATATTTGACAAACAGACAAATGTACAGTAAAAAAAAAAAAAAAAAACACAGTTAAATGGAGAAACATCTGTTTGGACATCACACTTTGAGTTTATGACAGTTTTTGGAAGTCTGGTTGTATGAGGTGCTGCCACGCAGTTATTGCTAACTGCAGTGTGTGCACCTTCTGCGTTAAGAACCAGCACACAAATATGCGCTTTCAGTGAAAACATGGTGTCATGCTGACAAATGTATTAATGAAGATATTTTAACAGGAAAGGTAAATACTAACACACACACACACAACTAACACACAGCTGACTGATCCAGAGGGGGAAAATAATATCTTTTTCTGTATGTAAAATTCTGCATGTGTAATTACAATATTAAACTTATGAAGATGTTTTATCTGATGTGTGGTTGCATGATGATAATGGTAGGTGTCTAAAGGCCCTGGAATAGTCCAAGTGTTTTTCCAAATATGATAATACATTTTGCTGAAGAGGAAAAGGGTGATAGCACCTGACCACTTGTAAGTATGCCTATAAATACAGCCGAGATTCACTGAGGAGGGATTGTTATCCGATCTGCCAACACTTTGGGAGATGGAATCTCCGATGTTTCTCCAATGGGTCTTCACTCCACCCACAACAAATACATGAGCAGAAATACTTTGGTGGCTCAGAGATCAGCTAACATGAAAGGTGCGACAAAAGTGCATAGTCTCCTCTTCTTTTGTTGGTTTTGCCGCTTTGTAAAGCAAAGAGGAGTTATACAATAATGCAACTTCACACGCGGCTAATGTTGTTGTGGACTGTAATCTGCTGCTAGAAATCTGTGCAAAAGAAGAGGGGAGGTGATGTAAGGAAGGATGATAGCAGTTGGGATGATTGTAGTTGGGATGATAGCAGTTGGCTCTTGATGTGGACACCAGTTAATACCAGGTGTAAATGCATGTGGTTAAGCGCGATCCCATCATAGAAAACTCATTATAACGCAAGGTGGAAAGTATGATCACTGAATGGGGTTAAACCATCAAAACATAGCATATTAAAGCACAAGAACTAAAGAAACAGTGGAAATGAACACTACTAAAGAAATTAAAGGGTGTCTTCGTCGAGACAAGGGCCAGAAATGGAGGAATGCCAGCTAACAGCTAGCACAGATACAGGGGAAATAACTACATCGGGGACCCCAGCTGACCCCAGCCAAAGCTGACTCTAGCAACAACAGAGAAACCAACCAAATTGTCCCTGATCATGTCTCACAACCATCTCATATAGGGAATCTGAGACAGAGGAACACACCTTTCAACTCCTTAAAACACCTGCCAGGCAGCTGGAGAATTAGCCATTATGATGTTGCTGCTGCCGCAAAGAAGATCTCCATAACAGCCTTGCTTACCTACAGAGCTGCAGAGTGTACAGGAGAGGCCACAAATCCCACTAGCTATTGCAAAAATCTTGCATGAATTGATGAACAGCAGGCTATTGTGACTGAAAACATTCAACCAAATGCTCAGCTGAATTTGAAGAAAAGCAGTGTTACATGCCATGCTAATGCTAGGTGCACAGGTTCAAAACTGAAAAAGAATGTGAAAATTGGAATGTGGAAAATTTAAAGAAGGTGGTTGCTGTGTTTTTTTGAATAAAACCTTCTAAAGGTAAGGACATGCATTTATGATTTAGCTGTGGTCTTATTTGCTGCTTCTGATTTTTACCGTGTTTCCACCCTTATTGTGTAGCACTGATTTTAAATGCTGTCTTTAAATGTGTTTATATGGTGCAGAGATTGTAGACATATTCCTAACATGCTTTTACACAGCAAGTATTATTTTTGTAAAACATAAAGTGTGACCTCAGACAAAACGTAATCTAGGGGCCTATAATCCAGCACTGGTTGTACAAGGTCCTGACATATTATCACCCCTGATCACCTGATCACCCCTAAAGTTTGCCACTTTTCATTTCTAAAATTACAAATTGCACATTTATGCTCTCTGAAACTTGATAAATGTTGCTAAATCAAATAATTTTTTCATTCACAAGTTAACCTTTTTGTGTTTCAAGAATTTATTGGGGATGGGCATTTGTAGCAAACATGCAGTTTGAATATTAAATTGTATTATTTGATGAATATTTTAAACTCCAGCACATGAGAGGTAGTAACAGTAATGCGGGGTTCACAGCATGTTGGGCTAATTGGAACATCTAACAACATGCACTCAAAGGCTTTAGTAAATCCCATCACTTTTTTGCAGGATCTATACTGTATGAGCTTAGAGGAGCAGTGGCAAGATGCATTCAAAAAATCTCTTAAATTTATGTAAACACACATGAAGCCCACTGACTAAATACTTGCTGCCACTGCCACCTTGTGATAATAGATACACCATAAATTAGGTCACTGTTGCAGTGGAAATATGTTTTTATAAACGCAATCATTGTTTTTTATCTTTTAATCATATTTCGAATAGTCACAGTAATCATAATCAAATAACCAAATACTCATGGCCATTTCTATTACTAACATTATTTTTATTGAAAAATACTGAATAGAATGGCACTACAGTGCAGACATAAAATACAGATTGGTGAGAGAAATCATTAGTTGGTTCAATAACTGATTATTGAAGTCTTTTTTTGTATTATTTGTTGTTATTAAAAAGTTTTAGCAGATAAAAAAAAGAGCATTTGTTAAATATCTGGTCCAATTTTTTTTATATAATTTTAAATTATTATCAATTATCAGCCACCGGCTGCCAATGATATCTGAAAATCTGCATCGACCATAGACAACCTCTACCCGCATTATACAGTCTTTTCCAACTGGAAACTGAAGTCTGTAAACCAAACACTCTCCCTCACCAAAGATCACGGAGAAGCTTTTTTTTAATCTTTTTTTTTAGCTCACAGGGACTCAGGAGCTGCTAGTCTACTGCTGCTTCATTTGGCAAGTCCTTTACACTGAGGTACATCTGAACTAAGTACTTCAATCATAGAAGTCACAAAATAACACATCTGAACTTACTGATGGAGGCAAAAGTGTATATTTACAATGAAATTAAGTGATGATTTGTTGACTTAAAGAAATTTGATGTTTTGAGTTAGTTATTATTTGCATTATTTTTAGTAATTTTCTAATTTCAGGACTTATGTTTACTGATATTATATACATATATACCTATATTAGACAATGACATTGCATAGTATTGATAATCTACTGAAAAAGGGGCTTGCACCTTTAAGGGACTTTTGATGAATTACGACACAGTATCTTACAGGAGTTTAGCAATGCTGCTGGACATGAGAAGTTAGGAGTCTCATGGTTTTCTGACTGTGTCAGGTCATGTATGAGATTGTCGGGTGGAAAAGAGTGATATCAGAAAAGACGTTTGTGGCATTTTATCAGTTTACAGTAAGATATCTGGATGGATTTATCTGTGTTTTATTTGTCAGTTGTTAAAATAAATCTCTAAAAACTATTTACTCGGATGGAGGACAATTAACTGGAACAAGAAATGTGCGTTCAGCCATGGACTCCTCCACTCAAATTAGAAGAGTTTATTGGAAAACCGACACTTATACTGTGTCTTTGTATATGTAGGATGAAAATGAGGATGAAATGGTAGCTCCTTAATCCTCCTTAATCCTAATTTTGCAATTGACTGAATTAATACACTCAACACAAACATAAATCAATGAAAGAAATATAGATCCAGCACTACCACTACACCCCTTCTAAGATTTAAAGCCATAAGGGACATACACATTATATGGATTGACTTTGGTAGCTCAGGCCAAAAGTCCTGAAGAATCCCAAAATGTAATGCAGATGAAAATGATCTGCCTACATGTTTATGCAGCTTTCTTCATCACAGTCTTTCCTGTGGGCCACACACACATACACACTGGTTTCCATGACTTCAGAGGACATTGCAGTGACTTACATTAATTTACTCTAACCTTAACCATAATTACTAGTGCCCTTACCATAACCCTGACCCTAAGCCTTAAGGTGATTCTTCACCTTAAAATGTAGAAATTTACACTATGGGGACTTGATTTAAAGATTTGGGTCCCCACAACATAAGGAATACCAGGCACACACACACATTCATGCACACACACACACACATTCATGCACACACACACACATAGGAATGAAAAGAAATCTGCACTATGTTGCTTTGGATTAGCTTCCACATCATGTGCCCTCTGCAGCACCTGGCTCTACCTCCACTTTTGTGGAAGCAGGGTGTGATGCAGTTAAATAATAATGGTTAATTTCCAGAAACAGGAAGATAATGACTGAGACTGGTGAGCAGCATGGATTCAGTCTTCTTTGTGGATCAGTTCTAGTGAATTGGGTCAAGTGGCTGACATTGGCTCAGTGTAAAGTTGGCTTCACTTTCACCCACAGGCATGTTGCTGCTTCAGGGTGAAAAGCAGCGCTTTTGTTTCCTGTCACACCTTGCCCACAGTGGATTAAAGTGTCAAATGAAGCCTATAGGAGACACAGATTTTAAAACATTGCACTTTTGTTTGTTTGTTTATTGTGACAAATGTCTTTCCACAAAATGTTCTTGTTTTCACTATAGCCTTCGCAGGAGTGGCATAAAAGTAAAAATGGAAAATATGTGACAGAACTCACTGGCAGCGCAGAGGAGGAAGGGGACAGAGAAGAGCACTGCTTGTTTTGGCATCACTTCTTGAGCCTGAGTCCAAGTCGCTATTAAAACTCACTGGCGCCTTGAAGCCCACCTCTTGAACCTCGTATTAAATACTCGAAGAGGACTGTTTTTCTTCTTTCGCTGCGACTCCCGTTACAACGGAGGAGGCTGACACCTGTCTATGATGTTCGGTCCAGCACAGAGACGCGCCTCCGCTTATAATCAAGCATAATTATAGTTATCGGTGACAATCTTCCTTTAAAACGACTGACACCGACGTGTACAACCAGTTATAACAAAAGCCGCGACGCACTTAATTCTCTCTCTAAATGTGGTGCGAAAACTCTCAGCTTCTCCGAGAAGAAACATGAGTAAAAGCAGGCTGAGTGATGCATATTTGAAAACTTACCGCAGTGTCAAGTGATTGTCAATGTCTGTCAATTTCAAGACAGCGTCCACCCTAGGGAGATCCTCCAATTATTCAATGTTGTCCTCCGTTTTTTAAAAAAAAAAAAAAAAAAAAAAAAAACGATCCCAGCAGAACCAACGCGTCTCGTTTTTCACATACGCCTCGTCGGAATATTTAAATACAAGACAAATGCATGATAGTTAAAAAGACAGATTGGAGGTGAGGCACTACGCCCATTCACACGCGGAGCTCAAAGCAAATGAAACCACTCCAGTACATCCATATGGTTGTAAAGCAAGTCCGGTCTTGGCTACTCCCCATTCAAATTAAACACAGATTTCCCCAACCATGTGTGAGCGGGGAGAGAAAGAGAGAGAGAGAGAGAGAGAGAGAGAGAGCATTGGGGTCTACATAATCTAAAACCAGACGAGTTTTCATAGCACAACTTTCATGTTTCATTCTGGTGTGTTTCAAAAATGAACCTTGACAAAGGGAAAAATCGGTTTTTAGCAAACACACCTGCTCTCACCTTCACAGTAGATACGCACTGATCTGACTGTTCCTGTGCCGCCTGCTGCTCCAGGTGCCCGTGGCTCGCCTGCTGTGTTCACAGGATTATGGAGGTCGTAATGAGAACGCAGCGTTGAACCTGTTGCAGTAGAGAGGACCTCGCGGGTATACGGGGCCCACAAAAACAAGAGGCAGATGCAGGCTGTTAAAACGGATTAATCCTTTAAATACTGAAACACATGTTGGACAGCACACATGCACCAAACATGCCAGATCTATGTATTTTATCCAATATAAACTGACATGAGAATCTGTAACATACACATATTTGTATGTGTTGGTCTATTTATAGGCCTTTATGTTCCTCTCTGACTGTGTAGTTTAAACAACAACGGCTACATGTGGTTTGTTGTGCTAAGTATGTGCAGTTTTACTTATAACTTGTCCTGTCAGGGTGACTGTGTGGAAGGGCCCTTAACATTCATTAGCACACATTAATATTAATATGAATGTGTATTGAATACAAAAAAAAAAAAAGAAACTGCACATTTGGGCACCAGACCTCCTTGGTTGGTAAATTTACAGTAAAAAGACACACAAAAAACAAATAAACTCAGCAACAGAACTTCCAGGAAGAGCACAGTCAGTTGTTTTTATTGACTGTTCATTACTGGGCCACAGTCCACAGCTGCAGTTTGGTTATATCAGCAGCTCATAAATGATCAAATCCCAACCACCTCCTGACTCTGCTCTAAGCAGATCAACATTGCTTGTATTTGTATTTATAATTTCATTTATAGAGGCCTGGTGGCTTGGTGTCACACAATCCTATCATGCAACCAGAAAAATGGCATTTTGGCATGAAGCCACACAGATCAACTCCACAGATGTATAAGCTGCAGCTTATACACCAGGTAATATGTCAGGCAACTTGTCACGTTGCCAGCTGTATTCGTAACAGTGAATAGCTGTTGTGGCCTGGGATGCCAAAATATTCAGGACAAGCAACAGGAGGAATGGAACCCCATTGACAACATATTCCACTTGTTTGTATCAAGTACATAATCCAATGCATTAATATCTTCTTTATTAAAGCAGATAGTATTTAGTAGTAAATTAAACAGTTTGACGTGAGGTAAGCGAGAACCGCAGTCATTGAATTTAGCAATAGGCTTTGGATCCAATGAAGTTTCTTGGAAATGGACAACGTGAAAGATTCTGTTCCATTCAGTTGCATACCCTTTCTAACACAGTTATGTAGTGCAGCCTACTTTAACCATTTACAATTGTACACAAGGCTTAAGTTCATATTTGTGCTTTTTGTGGTGCCATGATTGATGCATTTCTGTGAACTAAAGAAATTCTGCCAGCACTCTGCACTGGTAGATTACCTCTCCATTCACAAGTGGGAGAGATTAGACTGCTCTTGGAATTGAAAGAAGCAAGACTCAACAACCAGCTAAACACTCACTTGCTGTCAGGGTGGGGGTGGGGAATTCAGGCAGGGAGCCCTCCTTGGTTCTTTAGTAGTAGTTGTTGTATTTAGATTAGTGTGCTGACTTTGGGCTCACAGTGCTGGGTTCCCTATGGCGGACACCCTGCAGAAAATGCCAGCCTTTTTTTCCTCCCTTCATTTTTTCCACCCAGCTGGAGGAAACCCCATCTGTGTTTTAGTTGAGGAAGACTGCCCTCTTGTGGCAAAATAATTATAAAGCTCAGTCAGACAGCTGTTCCTTCATGATAACAAGAGAAGATAAGGCTTATTCATCCAAATGGTGGCACTTAACCATAAGGTACACAAAATAGAGAATACAGTAGTTAATTTTTACATACTAATTATCTTATCAAACTCAATGTTAAAGTTTGACTTGAGTTGATAATCACTTAATTTAGTAATCATTACTTAATCATTAGGTAAACCATAATCATTATTCAGGCCGAGAGTTGTAATTTTGCCATCCATATACTGTATGTAATCATATGCATTTATATGCATACAGTATGTATGCAACCAGTAAAGATACATACTTTTGTGGATTGGCATAAGTTATTTTTCACATTCACATAAACACCTCAGAAAATAAAGTCTGTTTTCCCTCTTTGATGATATGACTGATCTACAGGGATCAGACATGATCAGTATTATTATCCCTTGTCCATGGAAGGACTCAGCAATTGTTCCAAAGACATTCAGTGATGAAGATCCCTCACTGTACCTGATTCCCTACATCAACATGTAACCCTCCATCTAACCCTCCAGCCATCCCTTTATTAGGGACATCACAAACTATTTGTGGAGGCTTAGAGTTTCGGCGCCTCACAAACCCTTCGTTTTGGACCCAGATGGAGTGAGTGGGAGCCTCAAGGTCCTTATGGCCTATGCCCGCCATGACACAACCACTAAAGTGATCTTGCAGAAGCAGACAGTGTTCCTGACAGTTCCACAGGGAGCCACGTTGCATATTGCCGACCTGGTCCTCCTCCACCTCAATTCTGAGTGACATGACCCAGAGATTGAGATTGGACTAGCACTCCAAACAGGCCCGTCTTAGAGCAGCCTGCAGTTAGCTTGGCTGGCCTCGGTTTGCTCTTAAGTAGTTGGGCCATCACAGCCACTGTATGTACCAACACATAGGCAGACAACAGGCACAGTGCCTACCAAGGCCATCTGAAACCTTCACCTTGGCCGTGTCTAACCCCTTTAGAGGTTGAGCCACCCTACTATCCTCTTTCTCTTCCTTCCTTTGTTTTGGTTCACTGCTCTTTCTCTGTGCCACACTCTGTTAAGGTCACATTTAGACAGCAGCAAACTAAGTGATGTATATACACTACCTGGCCAAAAAAAAAAGAAGTTGCCACCAAAAAAAGCCTATTTGTGGCATGTGACTCCATATGGTCCCAGGTTCTACAGTGGGGGCACTCGTCAAAGCTGGCCTGGTCTCCAGGACGCTCAACTTTTTGCAGCAACAGTTCTGGTGGGAGACATGGGGGGGGCGTGTTTTGGATATTGTTTTGGACCGGGGTCCTCAGTTCTCCTCTCTGGTCTGGAAAGCCTTTTGCCAGGCAGTGGGTGCCTCCCCGAGTCTCCTCCAGCTACCACCCCCCCAGTCAAATAGACAGTCAGAGAGGGCCAACCAGGACCTAGAATCCCAGCCTCATGGAGTTCCCATCTACCATGGGTGGAATATACCATAATTCTCTCACCAACTCCATTGGGATGACCCCCTTTATGGTTTCCAGCCCCTACTGTTTTCTGCACAGGAGGAGGAGGAGGTCGCAGTTCCCTCCATCAGATCTTGCCTTCCTCGTTGCTGGCATCACGATTCATTGGACCATTCGAGGTGAACTGGGTCATCAACCCCTCTGCTGTGTGGCTCAATCTCCCTCCTTCCTTGAAGATCTACCCCACTTTCCACGTCTCCCTCCTCAAACTGGTCTCCACCAGTGACTTAGCAATGATGTCCAAGAAGGCAATGAGGTCCAAATCTCATAAAACTACATTTTATTCCCAATAGAACATAAGCAACATACCTATCATATGTTGAAACTAAGACATTTTACCATTTCATGAAAATTTTTTGCTAATTTTGAATTTGAGTTTTGAGTTTTAGGAAAAGAATGCTGTCTTATTCTTGTCTGATGCAGGATTCTAGCTGCTCAAGAGTCCTGGACTTTTGCAGTATATGGTTTAGCAATGTCTTGCTGAAATATGCAAGGCCTTCCCTGAAAGAGACTTTGTCTAAATGGGAGCATATGTTGGTCTAAAACCTCTATGTACTTTTCAGCATTGATGGTGCCTTTCAAGATGTGTAAGCTGCCCACGCCAACAATGCAACTCCACACCATCAGAGATGCAGGCTTTTGAACTGTCCACTGATAACAAGCTCGACAGTCCCTCTCTTCTTTAGGCTGCAGGACACAGTGTCCAGATAAATCAAATTAAACATTTTGATTCATCTGATAAAGGAACAGTTTTCCATTTGGCCTCAGACCATTTTAAATGAGCTTTGGTCCAGAGAAGACAGTAGCATTTTTTGCATTGTGTTCACATATGGCTTCTTCTTTGCATGATAAAACTTCAACTAGCGAGTGTGGATTGCACAGTGAACTGTATTCACAGATAGTGATTTCCAAGATAGAATTATGCCTGTTTTTTTAATGCAGCTTAGGTGGGACAGACATCCAAGCTACTGAAGTTGTGCAGTAACAAAGAACTACAAAAGATGGGATTTTATTTGATTCTTTTTTTTTATTTTCCTTTGTATATCATAATGTGTCACAGATAGTCTGCTTACCTTAAAAGGATGAGTGTTTAAAAGTTATTGGAGAGGCCTCAGAAGTTCAGAGCCTTTAAACTGTCATTATGTCTTTGCACTTCATATTGTTGATTTAGTATGTATTCTTACATATTTTAATTGTAATACTATTCTTTTTGTAGCTTACACAACATGAGCATTATGGTGGAGGACATGGAGGAAAATAATTTCAATGACCCCTTAAATAGTATCTAAGTTGAACTTTTTATTTGTTACTATTTGTGATATTTTGTATCATTTTCTGAATATGTCCCTACGCCCTTCAGAGCATCAATGGGCCACCACCATGCTTCACTGTAGGCAGAGTGTTTTCTGCACATGGTTCATTCTTCCTCCTCCATACATACCAGTTATCCATAGGCCCGAAAAGTTTCAGTTTTGTTTCACTGCTCTACAGAACAATGAAACCAAAAGAGAAATTAAGTCTTTTGGACATCCTTAAAGGTTCCCCAAAACAGCATCCAGAGCAGCTCACACTCCCCGTGGAACAGATTATCAGAGCAGACCGGAATTGCATTAGCCCTCCTCAAGACCAGTTATAAATAAATGCCAGGTTGGTCAGACTCTTCTGGGAAATCTTGCCACCAGTTTTAATGAGGCTATCAAGCCTGTTCTTGTCAACCAGATTAAGATTACCATATATTTGTAGCTTTCAAAGGCAACACCCACATATTTGGAGCTTTCCACATCCTGAGCAGTGGGTCCTTTGTCGTATTTCTTAATCTGTAAAGTAAAATCATAACCTCAAATCTAATATCAAATCTTCAATAAAAACCACTGAGTGCCTTAGCCAGATGTTTGATGTTAAAACCATTCAACCAACATCACCCCCACATTCCCCTTGCCTTTTGTTCTTGTAATTTCATACAATTCTAGGCTCTCTGTAAGTTATTACTGCTTGATGTTGCCTCAGTTTTATCTTTAAACCTGAGTTTGGATATTTTTATTTTAGCTCTCACTTCCTTTAATTCCTACTCCCTCATAGCATTTTTACTTGTAAATACTTTTGATGTCTTTGGATATCATTTTTTTTATATAATTAGGAAGCAACATTATTTCCTTTGCAACACTGACCAGTCCGTGTAATCAAAACTTCCATGAAGGGCAAGGGAACAGTTCCGACCTTGACCTGCCTTTTGATGGTCTTCTCTCTCCTAAACACAGGTAAAATAAGAGACAAATAACAAATAAGAGACACTTACTGTCAATTTCTGTGTGTGTTTGAAAAATTCTTTATCAATCATTGAAGGATGCAAAGGACAACTCAATTCTTCTTATTCTTCCATTTTTTTATTTTCTTAATGATGGATTTAGGTTTGATGATTTCAGTAGACATGAGTAAATGATGAGATTGAATAGAATAGGTTGATAACCTTGAAGAAACAGAAAAGACATTCATTAGTCTCAAATAAATAATTAACAGTAAATATTTTCCTTCAGTGTTATCCTAGTTTCTTGATTCTTAAACAAAGTAATTCAAGTTAACTTAGAATCTCAAGCCAGTTACATAAAGTATCATCATACTTAATTAAATTCACCTAAATCATAAATAATAATTAGCATACCAAAGTTATTCAACAACCTCATTACACCATCCACATCAAAGTTGTTTCTTTCCTACCAGTTACATCTTTCAGATTGAACAGGAATTGCAAGTCTAGCTGCTTCCATTGCAACATTTAGTGCCATGCGTGCCAACTGTGCCAACTAGTGAGAGCACCATCACATGTGTGTATGGTCACCCTCTGCAGGTTTGGAGTGCAGATTCCACAGTAAATGCTCTTGAAAATAAATTCAGATCTGACATAACACTTACCTTGTCACTTACACTTACTTACATTGGTTTGCATATTAAACTCAGCTTAATAGTAGTTTAAGTGAAATTCAAGTGTAATTTTTAACACTTTATACACATATCATGCATGTAGAGTTCAAAGACTCCTGGCGGTTATTTAATTCAATTCAATTCAGTTTTATTTGTACAGCACCAAATCCCAACATATACAAGGCACTGTACATACCAAGGCCAAAACCTTTACAATTTTACAGAGAGAAAAGAAACCCAACAGTTCACACAATGAGCAAGCACTAGGCATCAGTGGAGAGAAAACTCCCTTTGAACAGGAAGAAATCTCTGACAGAACCAGACTCAAAGATGTGCGGTCACCTGCCTCGACCTTTTGGGGTGAAAGGTAAATGGGCAACAGGGGGTAGGTGGGGGACAGAAAAGGGTGAGAGAAAGAAAAAAGAGGGAGGTGAGAGAGAGACAGAAGAGAGAGAGACCCGGAGCAGATATATAATAGTTGCATAGAGTATAGAATTTGTTATGTCATGTTTATAGAACTATGGTGTCAATTATACAAGTAGCAGCAGAGATTATTGATAAGAAATTGTACTGATGAACTTTTAATCATAGCATAATAATAATGACAACAATACTACTGCTAGTGATAATAATAATAGCATCAAAAACTGGATCTGGACCCTGTACACTGTAAAATTTTGTGATGATCAGTTGTGGCATGTGAATAAAACTGAATCCAGATGCGGAAACGAAGACGATATGCAAAGTTCAAGGATATTTATTCAAAAAAAAAAAAAAAAAAAGGAAATCCATCTAGTCTAAAGGGATCCATAAACACAAAGAGCAGAGACTGGCTAGCTGGCGTGGCAGAGCACAGGATCAACTAGAAAGGCAAGGAGAAAAACACAGGTAAGTGAGCGGCAAAAAATGACTGAGACATGATTTACTAAGCACTATGTGGCACAAGAGCAAGGTGACTGTTACCCTCCATTGAATAGTTGACGCACTGACACCTGGCTGCAGGAAGTCACCATATTTAAAGGCAGGAGCAGATGAGTTGATGAGGACCAGGTGATCAGGAAATGGAAAACAGCCATGGAGATTAGCGACTCTGTCTGGCCAACCAACCAGCCTCCTAGAGAAATAAAAACACAAACCATAGGCACAGGAAAAAAGGAGCAGGCAAAGTAAAATAAAACTAAAGATAAAAGACTCAAACCTGCCCCAAGAGACCAGACATGAAAAAATTTAACAAGATGGCTTTACTTAAAAAAGGTATGCAAACTCATTGCCTCAGAAAAACGAAAGTAAAAAAAAGTAAAGTAAACTTAAGATGGGAGAGTTAAAGTAACTTGCTTATTGTAAGTGTGAAGTACTTAAAATAACTTACTTATTGTGAGTATTCAGTACTTAGAGTAACTTGCTTTTTGTGAGTGTGCAGTACGTAAAATAACCTACTAATTGTGAGTATGCTGTACTTAAAATAACTTGCTTTATAACTAACTTTATTGCTTATTAACATAGGTAGTTGTCCTATGTTACTTAATTTTATTAAGTGTAAAAGATTTGTTGTAACCTATTTTTAATACAGCTGGAATCCTACAACAATCACTAACCACACACAATTTCTAAAAATTGTACTGTAATAATTACACCTAAAAATAGACCTTCAAATACTTACGAAATAATAATGCGCCAAAACCTTGCATTGACAACACACATTGAGTTTATTCAGCAAGTATGTTTATTGGCAAATGACAAAAAGTCATTCAACCATCTTGGGTATTGGACAGATTTGCTGAATAATAGATGTTGCTACAGAACAAACAAAACTGTGGTTTGTTATTAATGTTATTAATGAAGTCTGGTAATGAAGTCCACTGAGATATGTGACCAGGGACGGCTGGGGATAGGGAGAGGACAGCAGGTGGGCAGTGAGACGACTTGCCACGGGTGCAGGTTGCACAGACAGTGACAAACTCTTTTACATCCCCAGTCATGGAGGGCCACCAGAACTATTGTTGGAGGAAGAGAAGTGCCCTGCAGGCCCTGGGATGGCAAGCCAGCTTAGAAGAATGCCCCCACTGTAAGACCTAGGACCGGGCGGCGGCCGGGACATAGATACGGTTCACAGGACCAGAGCCGGAATCAGGATCCGTTCCTTGGGCCTCACTCACAACCCTTTCGATGTCCCAGGAAGTGGCACCAATGAGACAGGAAGGGGGGAGAAAGGCCTGGTCCTCATCGTCCTGGTGGTTGTGGATGTGAGAGAGGGAGTCAGGCTTGGTGTTACGAGATCCAGGGCAATATATCAGGGTGAAGCCGAACCTCCCAAGGAAAAGGGACCAGCGTGCTTGGTGTGAGTTGAGCCTCTTAGCTGAGCGGAGATATGAAAGGTTCTTGTGATCAAATTTTCACACAAGTCGTGCAACGGTGTGTTAGTAAAACATTTTCACACAAGTCGTGCAACGGTGTGTTAGTAAACAGTATCTTGGAGCTGAGACAAAGGCTCACTCATTTTCTACCGCTACTGAGACAATCAGAAAAGGCGAACACACGCTGCCTTTCAAATGAGGCTGCAATTAGTCGTCATTAGCTATTGCTATTCAAGTTTTGAGATGAGTCCAGCATTGTATTGCCAAAGTTTGTATAATTATTCACTTCAAAGTGACTGCTACAAACAAACAGCATTTCAGGAAGCTTAGCAGGGATGTTACTATCAAAAATGAAAGATAGCCACTCTGCTCTTTTTTCCCCATTAGAAGGGAGTCTATGAAGTACCTGGTGTTGTTTTTGACAACCAGCAACAGAGCAACAATGAACTGAACCTTTCTTCTGAGACATGTTGCTCTCATCAGATACAATAGTTGTAATGGTGGAAGCGATTCAGCTCCTTCTTCTTCAGGTTGAATATTCACGCCCATGACCGGGAGTAGCTGTTGGGGGAGGGTTATTTGCACGTCAAATGTGCTAGTTGCATAACTAAACTCGACTTTTCAAGTCAAGTCGACTGCTTGCTTGAGCACAGGTAAACAGAGAAGCCCTTTTTTCTCAAAAGTGGCGGAAGTGTTTATTGTGACACTTTAGTGATGTTGAGGGACACGGGGACACACCAAAAAACATCAGTAATTTGATTTTCCAGTGAATTTAATACTTTAATAATAATTATGGCACGTGTGTGCGCTTGAGCAACGCAGCTGAGTGTGTGTGCATGAGAGAGGTAGCAGTGAATCTGAGTGTCTGTTAAGGTACAGTCCAGGACAAAATTATTAGCCCCCCATGAAAATGTCTTTGTTTTTTTCTCCCACGTAAACAGAGCAAATAATTTTTAACACAGGTTTTTCAAACATCCTATTTTTATTTTGGATACTTCCAAATAATAGTAGCATCCAAAATAAAAAAAATTTAAAAAGCTGTGTTAAAAATTCTTTTCTCTGTTTAACAACACATGGGAGATACTTTTGAAACAATGAAATTTTCATAGGGGGGCTAATAATTTCATCCTCAAGTATAATTGTATATATTCTTGGTTCTCTAATATGTTTTCTCAGCTAAGGTTGTGGTCATTTCTTCAGCTAAGCCTTTAGCATATGTGGTGCAGCAGTAAAATCGGTATACAGCCCGGCACTATGGTCAAGGACAAACAAAGTTGTCAAAACATAATGTATACTGTGCAAATCATTTGCTTTATTCTTTTCTGGCCATGTTATACTAGCCTCTTTTGTTTTTCTATATTTCTATTTATTTAGCCTCTCGTCTCAGCACATAATGTGCAATACTTACAGGTCCACTGCATTGGAAGTTTTGCTCCTGGTAAATCTGGAAAGAAAGAGGATACAACACATGCCATTAAACAAACAAAAGTGATCAAAACTTTTGGTTTACCACATTTTCTTCATGACAAAATTGTGATTATCTGGCCAGAGTACATTCAAACACCACATTTTTTGTTTTGAAATATGTGACAGTGAATTTAATATTTATACTCATACTTAAGTATATCCTTACTATACTTACATGTGCTTAGGGGAAAAAAAGATTTAACTAAAATGTGCACTAAATTTCACAAACAAAAAATCAGAATGAATGCATTTCTTTTATTTATTTATTTATTTTCAAACTGATTTTCTTTTGTCAACAACTAAGCGCCCAACCAACAAAATACAACGTTCTTTTTTCTCTATAATGTGCTGCCCATGGTTCACAACCCAGTTGGAACAAGGGGCCTTCTGCAAGGAGTTTGCATGAAGTCCAAAAACCTGCAGATTTGGGGATTAGGTTAATTGGACACTCAAAATTGCCCATAGGTATGAATGTGAGAGTGAATGGTTGTCTGTCTCTATGTGGCCCTGTAATGGACTGGCGACCTGTCCAGGGTGTACCCTTCCTCTCGCCCTATGTTAGCTGGAGATAGGCACCAGCACCCCACGCAACCCTTAGTGGATAAAGCGGTAGAAAATGAGTGAGTGAGTGCTGCCCATGGGTACTGGCTGCTTGTGAGAAGTGCTGGTACCTAAGAAAAAATCCCTGTACCATATTATCAGGCATGGCAAGGGCAGCCTCAGCTGTTGTCAGGTCCTCGCAGAGTTCTTAGCTGCTCTGTGAGCATAAGCATGACAAAAATAAGATCATGATATAATTTGATAAAGTTAGCTTTTTAATTATTTAATATTGATATTTAATATTGAGAAGGTTAACCAGGTTTATTTGACCTGGTCTTCCAAATCAGAAATATGTGCGGAGATAAGTAACATTTGACTTTTCCATGTTTGATAACATGTCGGCGTCTGTGTTGATGCATTTGTGTTGATCATTTTCATCAAAAATACAGTTGTACTAAAAAAATTAATAAATATTAATAAAACTCATACAACACAAAACTAGAACCTATTGACTGATTAACTAGAAAATACTGTCATGGTCCAGCTTCCCGCTTCCTGTCTTTTATTGTTGTATTACCTGCACTTCCTGTGCAGCTCCCTCTGTTCTTGTTTTCAGGAGTTGACTGGTCAGCCAGGAGACCTGGATTTCACAGCAGCAGCAGGTGTCGGCACATCTCGTTTTGCCCAGTGGTAACTCTCATCATTTAGCTGAATTGTTTGTTGCTCTACTACTCATGCCATTTTTGCTGCCAGCTTTTTTTTAACCCTTCGTCTTCCTTTTTCCCCAGTGTCCCCATGCGGAGGTCTCCCATCCAGCTGCCAGCCAATCTCCTCGCCTTTTGTTTGTACACACTTAGCTCACCGTTTAGTTTTTGTTTTTGTAAATAAATATTTTGCTTGCCAATGCAATCATGTCTCTGCTACTCACTGGTCCATTCACAACCACAAACTCAATAATCACAAATACTACTATTAGTTCTACAACTATATTGAAACATTATAGTTTCATTTATATATATATATATATATATATTTTAATATATCCGATTTTTCCGCTGTTTTGGCTAATTAGGGGTAAAACCAGAAGTCTTCAAGGGACAGGAACAACTGCGATCCAGGAGTTCAAACTATGGCGGACTTCATTTAATTTCTCAGTGGACAGCCTGCTGGATTTTATTAGGAGAAGAAGAAGGAGAATTGATGAGATGTGGGGGCTGGACCATCTCATTTCTCACAGCACCATACTTCCACCTCCTGAAAGTGTGCAACCGACAGGGCTCCCTCATCTTGTACTGGCCTCTTGTAGGGAATGATGGAGGGAGTGGGTGTTGGAGGCACAGATACCCACTGTGTCTGTGAGGATGAAGTGGCTGGGGAATCATGTACTGACCCTGGTCAGCACACATTGGTGTCAATGAAACAGCCCTGATAGTCACAAACAGCCTGCAGGATAATAGAAGAAAACAGTTTCCTGCTCTTATAACAATGACCATCAGGATCCTTACTTGGCAGCCGCTGATAGCTGATAGCAGGGTGGCTTGCGAGCCCTACAAACCCATGGAACACAGAATCCAGTTCTTCTGGGGCCTTAGGGAAGTAAATAATCTTGTGCCAAATGACCAACAGCTCCCCTGTGCATGACACGGTGGACAGTGAAGCAGGGCATGTCGAAAACTCTTTAGACCACTCTGTATGAAGCCCCACTAGCCAGCCAAACAGAGACAGAGTCTTAATTGTGGTACCCCATTCATGTGTCCACTCTTGTTGGAGAAGGTCCAGAAGCGCAGCCAGGGCCTCTTTGCTGTGTGCCCTCTTGGATGAAGTACCTTTCCTGCACAGGAGTGCCCATATTGATCCAACAGAGCTGTGGTCTTAATTGTTAATGTTATAAAGGAAATGAAATCCTATTCAAGAAACAAAGTGTTGATAAGGATTTCTGAAGCTTAAATTCATTTTTGTAACTAACATTTTCACATTAAACCTCTTAAAGTAAAATTAAGGTTATTCACTGTGGTAAAATAGGCAGATCAACTGCACTACAGACTCTGCAGTCAAAAAACCTCAAGTATGCTAAAGTGAAAAAGTTCTCATGGTGCAGTGAAATGTCCCCTGCCTTTGTCTCTGTTTTATGTTATGTGCCTGGAACAATATTACAGCTGAATTAATGTACCCATTACTGCTGTAGAAGATTTGGTTAATATGAAGTACTTCATTCCAATGGCAACAGTGACATATCAGATTATACGATGTAAAAATATAACATTTTTTACCATGGCTGTACAAAATGTTCTCCTGGACTTACTGGGTAATTATGTTTAAAACAATGGACATGTGTATTTGGTGTAATGACCTTACAGTATAACTATTTCTCAATGACTTTAGTGGAACACATCCAGAAAATGTGAAAAAAATGTGTATTCATTTAATTTCAAATGACACTTTTTTTTCAGATTCTACAGGTTAAAGTGTCATGTATGTTGTGTGAGTGTTGGGGGACACTTATTGGCATTAAATTTATTGTTAATAACTAAATATATATGTATCTATTTATTAAATATTTTTGAAAAATCAATTAAATATCGATTCGGGGCACCACCCTGACAACAGGGAAGAACAATCAGTTTATGCCTTTAAAATCAGTCTGCACAATCACTGTAATTGATCATATCTGCTGATAACACAATTAAACAGTATTGAAGTAATGAATTTGAGCACTGGCTCTCTCAACCCCCATTTGTCACAGTATGCATGCAAAAAAGACACAGAGCTTTCCTTTAAGTGAAATAAAAATAATTTATTTAATCAAATGACACAATATAACTTGAATAACTTGAATCAGTGAAGATTAAATAGACAATAAAACCGAGTTATTTGAATTAATAAATGTCACCAACTACAGCTAATAAACACACAGGCTATGTACAACATAAAATGTTAATAGGTAGGCCTGTGTGTATGTGTAAGTGAGAGAAAGTGGGCGTGGTTAAGCGTGAAAAACAGGAAGTAGGCAAAGAAGGAAGTGACGGTTCGTTACCGGTGACGCCACTCCCCCAAAATGGCGGACATTGGGGGGAGAAGCAGGCACAGTAGCAGTGACTGTGGGGCCAAAGAGTAAGTCAAAGAATGCCGCAGATCTCCGACTGAAGCGCATGCGCAGCAGTGAGGCTGTAGGCACGCGTGGTCAGCGCAAGATGGCGTCTGTGAGAGAAGTCTCACAAAAGAATGAATGAGAGAGAGGGGGAGAAAGTTATGAATGGTGTGTGTACAAGGAGGGATGTTCAAAGCATAAGCTAGTATGAATGAACAAAGGATCACGTGAAGCGTGAGCCGATGGCAGTCAAACCACTTAGGCTGACGCAGGCGAAGCCAAGTCAGTCTGTGAATTTATAGGTTACACAGTCACCGTCTCCATACACGATCTGTCCGCTGGCCGGACACGGCGAAGCGGTGAGCACCGCAAACAACAATAAAACATAAGAAACGTCATTCTAAACAAGCGATTAAACAACAGTTTAAACACAGACAAAACACTTGAGTTATACGAACAGAGAGACGCAGGAGGTTGGAAGGGCTGAGAGCTCCTGACGGCGTACCAAACAAAGGGTTTAATTAATTACGTTTAAAACTCTGAAAATTGACTTAAAAAAAAAATTCTATTAAGTATGACACCGGTACAGATCACTCTTGAGACTTTGATTCGTGAACTCCAGTAAAGACAAAGCAAAATTGAAAACCCATGGATAGATTACCTGCGAGGCAAACTAACACAAGTATGAATACTAGACTTGACGAGATGGATGAGAAACTGGATAAAATATTGGAAAGTAACATCTCAACAAAGCAATTGTTGGACACTGTTACAGAGAGTAAACTCGTTAGACAAACACGTGGAGATGCTGACCGGGAAAAATCACGACGACGAAGTCGATATAGAAGCGCAGAAAACGCGAGTCACTGAACTAGAAAAGAAATTAGATCAGGCCATGGAGCGTATTGATCAACTTGAAAACTGGCAAAATAATCTGAGACTCCTGAATGTACCAGAAGGCGAAGAGGAAAACAATCAAATGATCCCCTTCTTGATTGACATTTTCGAGCAGAAATGAAGCTTGGATTTAAAAGAGGAGGACTTTGAGAGAGCTCATCGTGTTGGAATAAGGCAAGAGATGGCCAAACACCCTCGAGCAATTATCTTCAAATTACATCATTTTCAGAAGAAAATTGAAATCCTAAAAGGGTCTAAGAAAAAGTCAGAAGGATGCGACTTCAGAGTGGTTCCGCGTATGTCAGCGCAACTTCGGGCGAAGAGAGCTGCGTTTTGGCCTTTAAGAGAGTGGCTACACCGACAGAAGATCAAAACATTCTTCCGAGCTTCGGGAATCTGGAAGAAGCCAAGAAGGAATTGAAACTAAAATATCCAACAATAAAGGTGGGAAGTTTGTTTACAGATGAATGAGACCAAGAAGACAGCAGCCGGTAAGAGACCTCGATAGGACTCTTGGTAATAAAACTGATTAGCCTACAGACATTGAATTAGAAAATTGATGGACTAATTAAGACAGTAGCCAACTTGGTAACATGCAACAATATTGAGCTGGCTGTTTATGGACATTAGGCTACCAATAATTAGTTATATTTCAGCTTAAGAAAAAAGACTGATGGATTATTAGTTGACAAGGGTAATATGGATTACAGAGGGATGGGGTGGAGGGGGGGATCGGGCTAGAATGGGACATTTCTCTCTCTCGCATTCAGGGGAGGAGAGTGAGTGAGTGAGTGAATGACGAATGAATGGAAGAGTGATCAACTTTCTAGATAGGAGTGAATGAGTGTCAGTGTATATATATAGATTAAAAAAACATTGTTTGTACGCCAAAGTGAGAGGGGGTCATAGCTCTAGCAAAGCATGCTCTTATATGGGGAAACTAGGCGGTTAATGTTTGTTAGTCTGTGTGTATGGATGTGTGTGTGGTTGGAGGGTCATGTAAGTATGTCTTCTGTCTTAGCTTTCCTTAACCATAGCCGATGCGATCTAGTTAGGTTCTTCTCCGAGGCTTCCTCGGACTACGCCATAGATTATGGTTAGTACAACTGAAAGCTCTATAAAATCCCTTCCTAATACATTTAAAATAGTAACTTGGAATGTAAACGGTTTACAGGAAGGTACAAAAAAAGTGAAAGTAATGCAGCATTTACAGAAGCTGTCTCCCGACATTGTTTTAATGCAGGAGCTCAACTTTAAACCTGGGCAAATTGAACAACTTAAGGGTCAGTGGGTGGGGGAAGCATTTGAAGCTACATTTACGTCTAGAAGCAGAGGTGTAGGCATATTAATTAACAGGAGGATACCTTTTAAGTTTATCTCACAACACACAGATGACCACGGTTGTTTTTTAATAGTCAAATGTGAATTGTTTGGGGAACTTTATACAATTATTAACGTATATGAACCTCCTAATTTGGATATGTCTTTCCTGAGTAAAATCCAAATAATATTAGACAGCTCTCCGACAGGAGCGTTTTTGGGGGGACTTGAACACTATTTTCAGCTCCCAGGATAGTTCCACAAAGAATAGGAAAGTTAATCCACCTAAAAGACTTTTGGGATTTTTAGAAGATAATGAATTAGAGGATATCTGGAGAATGTTACATCCAAAAACTTTAGATTATACATATTTCTCACATCCGCAAAATAGTTATAGTTGAATTGATTATTTATTTATCTCCAGACCAGATATAGATAGAATAGTATCAAGTAGTATAAATGAAATTATAATATCGGATCATGCAATATTAGAATGTAGTATGTTACCCAGACAAATACAGTACATCATAGAATTTGGAGAATGAATAGGAAACATTTAACAGATATAGAATTTTTAAAACATATTAAAAACCACATTGAACTGTTCATTTAAACTAATGTTAATGTCAGGAACTCCAAAAAATAGACCAGAAATTGGTATAATATGGGATACATTTAAAGCATATATAAGGGGGATAATGTTAGGATATGCAGCTAAAAAGAAAGTAAAGTTGGATAAAGAAATAAATAAATTGACAGAACAAATAAATAGACTACAAAATCAACATAAAATGCAAGCTAGCAGTAGTGTGTTGACAGAAATTCTAGAAAGTAAATTAAATTTGGATAATTTGCTACTACAAAAGGCTAATGACATAACTCAAATAATCTTAATTATATCTCAGCTAACAAATCAGGGAAACATTTAACCTCATTAGTCAAAAGAGTAGTTAAGAGACAATCTATATCAATAAAAAAATAAAACATTAGATTCAGTCTATATAAACAATCAGTTGATTAATAATGAATTCAAATTGTTCTACGAGAATTTATATGCATCGGAATTAAAAGAATTAGACCCTACCCCCTTCCTTAAATCAATTAACTTAAAATGTTTAACAGTAGAACAAAGGGAACAACTTAGGAAAGATATAACTTGTGAGGAAATACAATCTGCAATAAAAACATTCCCATTAAAAAAAGCCCCAATTGAATTCTATTTAACATTCTGGTCAAGTATTGAGCCCCTTTTTATAAAAGTGGTGCACTCGGTCCAAATAGAACATACGCTGCCTCAAACAATGAACCAAGCAATCATCTCAGTAATACCAAAACCAGGAAGAGATGGTGATACTCCTGAGGATTACAGACCTATTAGCTTAATTAATTGCGATAAAACATTATTACTAAAGTTATAAATAATAGACTAGCTCATATTTTACCTGAGATTATTCACCAAAACCAGACAGGATTTATTCAGAATAGAGATTTAAGAACTAATACTAGGACCTGTCTGTCATTAATACAGTATGCAAAGAAAAATAAAATAGACTTAACACTTATGGCGGTAGACGCAGAAAAAGCCTTTGATAGGTTGGAGAGAACATACTTATTTAAAGTGCTGGAAGCTTATGGCTTCCCAGAGGAATTTATAAACATGGTCAAAACAATTTATAAGTCACCAAAGGCACAAGTTTATACACATGGAACTCTGTCAGATCCTTTTCCACTAAATAGAGGCACAGCCCAGGGAGACCCGTTATCACCATCTTTATTCGCTTTAGCAATAGAACCACTAGCTCAAAAAATTAGAGACGGATAAAATAAAAGGTATTACTATTGGGAAGCGGGAATATAAACTTAGTCTTTATGCGGACGACTTATTACTTTACCTAAATGAGGCCAATACATCGATACCAGAGGTAATAGAAATATTAACGAGCTTCTCATCGTTATCTGGGTATACAATTAATATTAAAAAAACAGAATTATTAGTAGTAGACAAAAGTATAAATAAATTGGAAAATTGCAAACAATTTAAAGTCCAAGCACGAAATATTAAATATCTTGGTTGCTACATCAGCATAGATAAATCACAACTTTATAGAGACAACTTTCTTCCTTTAATTAAAGAGTTAAAAAAAGATATTGAACAGTGGTTGTATTTGAAAATAAATATAATCGGTAGAATAAATTTATTTAAGATGATGTGGCTGCCAAGATTATTATATATATTCCAAACAATTCCCATCATTCTACCAAAAGCATTTGTTAAAGAGGTGAACTCATTTCTATTATCCTTTGTTTGGTCAAATAAAGGCCATAGATTAAAAAGAAAACTACTGTATTATCCTCTGGAAGAGGGAGGGTTAAGCTTGCCTAATCTAGAAAGTTATCATTGTACAGCACAGTTTTATATTGATCAAATAATAAATAATGCAATTGAAAACCCATGGATAGATATTGGAAATCATCAGTTAATGCCTAAAAATTATCTAACCACCCTTTTCTCCAATCAAAAATGCACAACTGCAAATTTATTATCAATTGTACATTAAATACTTGGAGTAAAATACAGAAGCAAATAGGACATGAAATTGAAATTCCAAGACATGTAAAGATATGGGATAACCCCTCTATAAGAATTCACAATACTAAAATAAGTTGGGGAACATCTTAGGAAACCAAACAATAGCAGATATCACAAACCAAGAATCAATATGCTCATACAAAGAATTAGAGGATGGATATGGACTAAGGGATACAGAAAAGTTTAGGTATTTACAATTGAAAAATTGGGTACAGAACAATATAGACTTTAAATATGGAACATCTACAGAAATAGGGAAAAATTTGGAAAAGAAAGGAGATAAAAAGAGAAGATTAATAGTAGCTACATATGACATTCTTATTAAAGCTGAGAGTAATGAAAAATTATTAGAAAAGATATATAATAAATGGAATGTAGATTTGCATATAAAAATGCAGGGACAAGATGGAAGGAATGTCTGCGACTTACAAATAAGGTCACTACAAATGAAAATTTAAGATTAATCCAATACAAAGTAATGACACGAATGTATTATACCCGAGATAAAATACACACATTTGATAGCAAAACTTCAGATATATGTTTAAAGTGTAGCATTCAAAGTGACTCCCTCACCCATGCCTTTTGGCACTGTAAGAAAATTAGAGAAATTTGGGATAAAATAGAGAAATGGATGTCAAGAATTTGCAACTGTGAGTTTGTGTTCACACCAAAGATCTGTCTCTTTCAAGACATTGAAAACATGAGATACCCAATGGGGTGGCAAATTATTTTCTCCTCACTTTATTAAAAATCGAAAGAACAATGTTGGAAGACAGTAATAAAGAAAAACAATTTGATAATGTATGGACTATAATTTATGAGGCTTTATAGAGAGTGGAGCCGTGAGATCGACCAGCTATCAAGGAAAGGAACAGTTTGTGTGATGACCGATGAGTGTGTCTGTGAGTGTGTGTGCATGTGTAAGTGTACACATACACTTACACATGCACACACACTCACAGACACACTCATCGGTGTTGGGTTGGGGGGCGTAGGGATTGGTGGGTGGTCAAGGGTAAGGATGAGAGGGGTGGTTGAATGTATGTGAAGCATATGTGGAAGCATGTGTGGAAGCATGTGTGGAAATAGGTGTGGAAGCACGTGTGGATAGGGGCATGTGTGAGGGGTGTATGTGTATGTAGATAGGGTGTGAGTGCGAAGGTTGTATGTGTATGAGAGAAAATAGTAAGAGTATGAATGAAGAGTAAAAATACAAAAACACGATCCCCTAAGGATCATGAGTGATATCTGGTGTTACAAGGAAAGCTGGAACTAAATGTACAAAGTATTTGATGTAAATCTATGTAACACCACAAACTACCCATATGCTTGTCTGAGTTTGTGTTGTAAAAATAATTAAAACACAAGGGAAGTAGAACACATTACTCTAACTGCCAAGACACTACCTCTTACTTGAGTTGGGGGGCGGCCCAATGAAATGGAGTCGTGGAGCATTGGCGGGCTATTGTGCGGCTGTCAGCAGGCCGACAGTGGCTGATCCTCAGTCGTGGAGGGAGACAGCTCAAGGTGCCGTCGTCCTTCTGTTTTGTAGCGGCGAGGGAAAGCTTGGTTTTACAGAGGCTTCCAGGTGCTGATCAAAAGGTGTGCGTAGCCGCTCTTTGAGGAAAATGGAGAAAGCAGGCCACGCTAGGTTAGGGCCCCGCAACATGAGTAATCCTTACAATTGAACAACAGGTAAAACCTGGACTGATCCCAAATTAATTTTATTGTTAACAACTGTGTTTATTTTACTACTTCGTGTCAATAAATATCTCCTGAGAAAATCAATTACACCAACATTATTCAAGACATGCAGTCCAACAGTCCACTGTCAACAGTTCACTGCATTGTATACACGTTGTGTTGTATACACATGTTGAGTTAAACTCACTGACAGCTTGTCAATATACTGTAGAAGACAAAGTTTCGATCTAATCTAAATGCAAATTTGACACACACATACATGTCTCTCTCTCTCTCTCTCTCTCTCTATATATATATATATATATATATATATATATATATATTACATAGGAGACAGGGAGAGAACTAGACAGCCTCCCTGAAACTGCTCACACTTTCCCTGGTGAAAAGCAAAACTCGACAACTACTGTACCTCAGTCACATCCTGCTCACATCCCTCCTCTTTGCATAGTGCCTTCACTTCTTCCAATTGCCAATCATCTGCTGTACCCCCACCTCCCATCCTCCCCAGAAGAGCATATACTCTTCCCAAGGTCAACAGTCCACTGTCAAATGTAGTCAACAAACAAGGAAAACCAGTTCTGCATCAAGGAGGCAGGATAGTCTGTAACAGCTTTAACCATGTGGGCTCTTCCTTCTCTAACTGACGCCTTCTGCATGTCTGCTCTTTCTGTGGAGGCATTCATTTGCCCTCATAATTTGACCAAACTTGCTTATGAACTGATTGTCCACTATCTACTTGTGATTTAGTGACCTATAAATAAAATAAGTAAAAACACACGCAAAATAATTGCTTTTGTCTGAGTGTAGGTGAAAAAAACAATTACATACAAGACATACTGCGTGTAGACTGTACTTAGACACACTTTAGGTACAGAGACAATACTGAAGAATAATCAGGTTTCAGATACTGCACTGCACATATTGTTCAATTTAAACCTTTCGGGGCTAGAGTGGTCATGGGGTTTTTGCTGTATGGATTTTTAAGTCTGGACTTCCACATAAGAGTAGAACTTCATTCAAGAAAGTCCATGTCTCACAGAAGCATACACCTGACATCATATCTGTTGTTTCAGAGGTCCCTTCACTTTTCTGTGGGTTCCTGTAAATGTCTTTCAGTTCATTGTTGAAAACTCACTGTGCGGACATGTGAAATGGGAAATCTCTGTGACCTTAGACAAGTGGCCAAAATACAGGAGTGTGGTGGATCTCAACCAAGTGATAATTAATTGCTGCTGGCAAGAACCTCTGCTGAGAAGTGGTGCATTGGGGGGTAGCAGAGGAGGTTATTGCATTGCATTTGGGAGACAATGGGAGTAATGGGGCCAAAAAGAGATAATATGAGACAGACTACAGAGGGTGCTTCAAACTGCACTGAGGTCTGTGCAAAAATAAATAGGAGAGCCCTGTATGTTTATGTTCACTCAGCAGACTCATCTTAATTTGTGTGCATTGTCCAGTCATTCAAACAGGACTGCCACTGTACTTTGAAGATCCAGGCATTGAGTGGGAAGAGATATTAAGATTATGATCATAATACCAGTGTGTGTCTTACAGTCTGTCCCTCTTAATCTTTCTTTCTCACACACACACAACACAAACACACACTAATTTCTTGGCATGTGTGGTATCAGTGTGTCAACATTAAGACAAGAGAGCTATCAATAGCTCTTCTGCCAGTATTATCGTTCCATCCATCATTCTGACATTAGCTCAAAGTTGTTCTCTTCTGAACTTACACTGACGACAACCGCAAAGAGTTTTTACAATGTAAATGAGGATACCTTTAGGCCACAGCTTGGATTCTGCTGTAACTCAATCCACTCTCCTGAAGTCTCAGAGGATGTGTTACCCCCACGTGGGGGTAGAGGAGGGAGGGTACTGTTGACTTGCTGAGAGATTATTTTTGGATTAGCTGCTTACATTTGACAGCAGCAACCATCCAAGATGAAGTTGGAAATTTTGCTTTCCCAGTTAGTGTGTTTAGTACATGTGTGATTAACCCACAGAGAGAGAGGAATGCTTGGAAGTTTGTTCTTACATACTGTACATGTACCCTGTCTGTTAATTGAGAAGGGGGTTCAGGTAGATCTCTGGTGGTATGTGGGGCCTTCAGTGTGTGGAATCCAGCATCATTATCCCAAATTGTTGCCAGCTGGAAGTGCTTGGGAGTTCTCATTTGAACTCTATGTGTGTTCTAAAGATGTAGAGAGACTAAAAGAGACAAAACATTCTAATGAAAGCTCAAGTTCTTGTTCTCGGTCATAAGCAGAATCTGCCACTGTCTTGCCAGTTTGCTAATAAATTTTGTGACCACAGCAATGCCACCCAAGGCTGCAGAGCTGCTTTATAAATTAACTGTAATCCAATGAGTTGGAGGTGGATGATAGTTATGGTTGAGTTCATGTCTCTGTGATCGTAAATAATGACAAAATAAATCTGTAATCATTTAAAAACTTTAAATTGTTTCAATATTTTTCCTTGCTTGTCTAAATTCATCAGGATCATCAAATCAAATTTACTCATAATTACTACCACCGAGGATTGTAATTCATCACTTATTGTTACATTTGTGGCAATTGGAAAGTGCATACACTAAATTATCTAGAACTCAACAATGTTAATTCATGTACTGATGTACTGTATTTTTGTTTATATATATTTCGCAGCAGCAACAGGTAGGTGAAAATGTTTTGTTTTACCATGTCATCTTGGTAATAGATAGGTACTGGTAGAAAATGGGAGATGTGTGTGCGGGGGGGGGAGTTGATAGAGAACTGAGCTGGGGAGATGGGAGGAAGTTTGATGGTGATGGGGAGTTTGAAATTGTTGAAACATTACCTCTCTCAGTGTACAGCCTGAGAGAGGTAAAATCATTCTTTTTAGAAGAACATTGTACTTAGTTTCTATAGTTCTTAGTGTATTTGTTGGATTGTCTGCTTTTTCCCTGTTTGGCTCAACCTCCATTTTCATTGCAGTTGTGTTATTGCCTTGGTGGTTCCTGGACCTGCAAACAAAACCCTGTTCCAAATATTTGAAAGTGAATTTAACTTCTGATATATAAGATCCCTATTGATATTACACCCAGTTAACACCAGCAAGGTAAACATACAGTCATATCCATAAATATTGGGACATTGACACAATTCTAATCTTTTTGGCGCTATACACATCACAATGGATTTGAAATAAAATGAACAACATGTGCTTTAACTGCAGACTTTCAGCTTTAATTTGAGGGTATTTACATCTAAATCAGGTGAATGGCGTAGGAATTACAACAGTTTGTATATGTGCTTCCCACTATTTAAGGGACCAAATGTAATGGGACAAATTAACAATCATAAATCAAACTTTCACTTTTTAATACTTGGTTGCAAATCCTTTGCAGTCAATTACAGCCTGAAGTCTGGAACGCATAGACATCACCAGATGCTGGGTGTCAGGAAATAACACACACCTGGCCATGATACAGCTGAGCAGCCAATTGTCCCATTACTTCTGGTCCCTTAAAAAGTGGGAGGCACATATACAAACTGTTGTAATTCCTATACCATTCACATGTTGTTCATTTTATTTCAAATCCATTGTGGTGGTGTATAGAGCCAAAAAGATTAGAATTGTGTTGATGTCCCAATATTTATGGATCTGACAGTAAGTATGGTCTCAAAGAGTCACTGTGTCTGCACCTGTTCACTTACATATTTTATTTAAAATGGAACAGATTTATAATTGTCTTAAATTAGTTACGACAGGAAATAGGTGAATTTAATAGCTTACCAAGTCTGAATGACTAATTGTTTAAGATGGTTTAAAATGAATATTTTTTGATTAGGAAGACATGATTTGTCAATGTCATTTGTTACACACAATGTATCTGTCATAGGGGATAGCTTGCAAAGTAGCAGAATTTTGTATATAGTGCATGAGTTTAATTAGTTTATTGATTATTAATGCTCTTTTGTATGTATTGTTGGAAGTGGTTTTGTGTTCCATGAGTGTTGTGTATTTTGTGGGTTTTATTCAGTTTGTATCGTTTGGACTTGATGTGGTTGTGGAACTTGAATTGTTCCAGGGAAGCCACCTTCTGCATACGTTTTCAAACTGCAAACTTTTAGCAATCAGTAGGAATCAATTGGCACTGTACTAAATATTGTATGGGGTCTCAGGAGGCTATTTCTCTGTTCAAAGTAGTGTGTGGTGTGTCCATGTACTTCAGGGCTGCAGGTGAGCATCGGAATTCTGACGACCACATGTCAGCTGGAGTTAGGCACCAGCATCCCCCACGCCCCCTGTACCCTCAGTGGAGGATAAAGTGGTAGAGTGATGGCAAACACATGACTGTGCTGCATATTAAAGGGATGGACTCATTTTAAAATCTTGGAACTTAAGCATTTATTTGAGACTCAATTCTAAGAACACTTGTTCATACATTTTACCTTAAGGCTTATCTATTGGTTTTTACAGTATATTGAAAAAAAGGAAAACAGCTGACATATCCGCACTTTGAAATACTTAACTCTAGTTCATATTAATACAACATTAATACAACACACTATATCAGTAAAATAAATTGGCTTGTAAAACTTGAAAATGTTTGCTTTGTTTAACAGATAATAACCACTGTGCATTGTTTGGAGATATATACAGTACCAAAGAAAATGATAATGCTATCTTTTAAACACTAGATGGCAGTGTTAGTCTAGTGTGAATTTTCCCACACCTGTTACGTTTCTCAAACAGGTCCAAAGAAAGATTGCTGTACCACATCATCAAGACCATGTACAGAAAGTAAAAAAAAACTAAATGGACATAATGCTCATACAAAAAAAAAAAAAACACAATACAGAACTCAGAAAAAATACTTACAAGCTGATAAAAAAAAAAAAAAAAAAAAAAAAAAAAAAAAAAAAAAAAAAAAAAAAAAAAAAAAAAAAAAAAAAAAAAAAAAAAAAAAAAAAAAAAAAACACAATACAGAACTCAGAAAAAATACTTACAAGCTGATTACATTGTTTATGGGTATAATATTATTTTCTAAACCAGTAACATTAAATATGGTCTTCAGTCAGTGTAGTGTTTTGTTCTGTTGGTTTAACGCTACATTATCTATGGGAAATCAGTAGTAGTTAATCAGTAGTCAGTAGTCCCTTTTACCTACTCTCCTGTAGGTAAAAGGGATATCTTACATTCAGTAAAGTTTGTCAAAGCCTGTATGCTTGGGTGGGTGAGTAATTACAATGTTGTTCAAAATCAGCTTTCCCATTATTTAAAAGTGATTCTTCTCACCAGATAAATCATAGGGATGAGACATAAATGAGAGATAAAGGTCTTTTCTCTTAATGTTAATGTTTGCTTCATTTTTAAGGACCTAATGCAGCATTAATACTGAATTTCATTTTAGTATATTCTCTTGGCAGTTGTCCAGCTCATTACCATAGTTTCATATTGTCTTGTTCAGTGTGGTCTCTTTCAGTGTAATATGAGCCATTGCTAAACGAGACTAAATGCCCTCTGATTCAAACAAGTTCATAGTGGCGTTCCCATGGGATCAACTTTGTGCTGAAAAGCATCATCCATCAACCTTCTGGCTCTCCCTTTACATTCAGGTCCCATTGACAAGTGCAACTCTCTCTTCTCCTTTTCTCTCTCTCCCACATACACACTCGCTCTCTCTCACACAGAAACCTGTTGAGTCGAAACCTCTATAGCTATATATGTTCAATGCCTAATTGAAGGTTCTTCTTTCAAAGGATTGATTATGTGTGTATGTGTTTAGAGGCGTCCTCTCTGTGCGAGGCTTAATTCAGCCCACCTCCAGTGCCAGAGGGGGACAAAAGAGACACCCGTTCCTCCTCTCAGGGTGAGGGGGCCGTTGACACCAATAAATCCCTCCCATCTACTTCTTCCCTGGTGTGTTGGGGTAATGTCAGGAATGCCAAGAAGCCTATTGTCTTCTGATGCTCTGTTTTTGGTAACCCATCATCAAGTATTCTTTGCTGCTCAAAGTGCACCCTCACATACACACACCAACACACATGCTTGAAGACATGCATGTTCACACCCCTCATACTGCGTGTCTTCTCACTCTGAATAGACCATCTCAGCTGAACAGACAGGCAGGCGTCAGGACATCAGGTTTGGCAGCCTGAATTCTCTATGGTGGGCCAGTGAGGAAAATAAAGCCACTTATTTCGCCTGTTTGCCTTTTTGTCTAAAAGGAGAAAGAAAATTACACAATGGACTAAGTGTTTTAGACTCAACTCTTATGCCTATTCACTCCTTTTAGTGACATCCAGTACAATGTATACTTTATTGAGCTGTATAAAAAGAGAGATTTATGTAATACTTTTACACTTTTTTATTGTGCTGTAGCATGCTCTGATTTATTACTCACAACTTATATATATGTACAGTATCTATGTATATATATGTAGCCATAACCAATAAAAGATTCAAATAAAACGACTCTAGCTGGTACTTAAATACAATACTATCAGTGTCCAGCACATCCAGCTGAGATATTGCACACAAGCCTTTAGAAGACACTGGATTATTTATATAATTATTTTCCTTTTTTCTTAAATTAGGTATTCAAGCCTCAGCAACTGACAAATATTCTTTTATTATTATGCACTGGTATTTTATAAGTCTGCATGGCACATGACACAATGATGCTGCTGCTTCCTCGTCTCACCTGGCTGCATTAGAAGTGACATTACTGCTATCGATGTGTGTATGTAGGAGTTAGAGGGAGTAGGTGGGTTGTATGCATGTTGTCAAGCAAGGTGCTATTGCAGCCTAAAAAACTATTAGGCTCTGTAAATACACACTGTGGCGAAAGTAAACATTCTCAGCATGCCATCTAGGCACATAGAGGGGTATTGGGAGACAGCCGTCAGATGGGCTGTGAAGGGGTCTTGTGTGTGTTGTGTGTAAGCATTACAGCAGTAATCAATAAGGTGAGAGGAAATGGGAATGGAACAACCCCTTATTATATCAGATTAATCTATCTTTACTTACAGGCTATGTACCACAGTCTTTTAAAGTTGGTGTAATTAAACCCTGACTTAAAAAAACCCCCACCCTTTACAGATTGATCCATCCATCTTCTGCCGCTTATCTGAGGTTGGGTCGTGGGGGCAGCAGCTTAAGCAGAGAAGCCCAGACTTCCCTCTCCCCGGCCACTTCGTCTAGCTCTTCTGGGGAATCCTGAGGCGTTCCCATGCCAGCCGAGAGACATAGTCTCTCCAGTGAGTGCTGGGTAATCCCCGGGGCCTTCTCCCAGTGGGACATGCCTGGAACCCCTCATCAGGGAAGCGTCCAGGAGGCATCCTAACCAGATGCCCGAGCCACCTCCTCTCGATGCGAAGGTGCAGCGGCTCTACTCTGAGACCCTCCCAGATGACAATGCTTCTCACCACTGTCATCTGGGAGAGCCCAGACACCCTGTGGAGGAAACTCATTTCAGCCACTTGTATCTGCGATCTCATTCTTTCAGTCATCACCCACAACTCATGACCATAGGTTAGGGTACGAACGTAGATCGACCGGTAAAACCTCTCGGCTCAGCTCCTTCTTCACCATGACAGACCGATGCAGAGACCGCATTATTACAGACACTGCACCTATCCACCTGTCAATTCCCCGCTCCATTCTTCCCTCACTCGTGAACAAGACCTGAAATACGTAAACTGGATCTCATCCCCGACCCGGAGAGGGCACTCCACCCTTTTCCGGCTTAGGACCATGGTCTCGGATTTGGAAGTGCTGATTCTCATCCCAGCCACTTCACATCCAGCTGCGAACTGCTCCAGTAAGAGCTGAAGATCACAGCCTGATGAAGCAAACAGAACCATGTCGTCTGCAAAAAGTACAGACCCAATCCTGGATCTCATCCACCCCCAAGGCCCTGCCACCAAGGAGCTTTTCAACACCTCAGTAACCTCAGCCCCAGAGATAGGAGAGCCCACCTCTGAGTCCACAGACTCTGCTTCCTCACGGGAAGGCATGTTGGTGGGATTGAGGAGGTCTTCGAAGACTCTCGCCACCGACCCACAATGTCCCGAGTCGAGGTCAACAGCACCCCATCTCCACTGCACACAGTGTTGCAAGTGCACTGCTTCCCCCTCCTGAGACATCAGATGGTTGACCAGAATCTCCTCAAAGTCATCGAGAAATTGTTCTCTATGGTCTCATCGAATTCCTCCCACGTCCAAGTTTTTGCCTCAGCGACCACCAAAGCTGCATTCCACTTATTTGGACCCAAAAAGCAGACTGAGGAAAACCATTAAAAAATCACAAAAATGAGGATTTATTTACATAGAAAAAAAGAAAACTAGATACTTAACCAGGAAGAGTACAAACAAAAAGCGAGGAGACTGACTGGCTGGCAGAGTGGAGATCTCCCGAACGAACTAGGAAAAAAGGGGAAAGGCGATGGTTAGTTTAAGATCAAAAAAAAGGCTAGAATTACGTAGAGCAGTCGATCTGAGAAGCATACCGGTAAATACCGCATTGACTGTGTTACGCACTGACACCTGCTGCAGGAAACTCCAGGGTATATAAAGGGTAGACGTCAAATCAAGGGAATGAGCAGCAGGTGCGATGAAGGAGACCACTCTGCAGCCTGGTCAAGTCACCTGAAACTAAAAAACAGAGAACAGGTCGTGCAGGAAGTAAACAACAACACAAAATAAGGGACAGGAAGTAACGTGAAACTGGATCCTGACACAATTGGCCTAATCCCCAAATCTGCATGTTTTTGGATTGTGGTCTTCTTGTTACCAAGGAAAAAAGTGATAACAGGACATGTACTAAATACAGTAGTTGTCAGCAACCACGAGAAAAGGTATCCAAGTCCACAACAGCTTTATCAGTTTGAATTGATATCTTATGTAGCAAAATTCAACTAAATTCACTTTTAATTGTATAGCACCAAATCACAACATACATTATCTCAAGACACTGTACATAGTTAAGGCCAAAACCTTTACAATATGACAGAGAGAAAAGAAACCCAACAGTTCACACAATGAGCAAACACTAGGCATCAGTGGAGAGAAAAAAACTCCCACTTTTAACAGGAAGAAATCTCTGACAGAACCAGACTCAAAGATGTGCAGTCATCTGCCTCGACAGGTTGGGGTGAGAGGAAAATGGGAGACAGAGGAGAGGTGGGGGACAGAAAGGGGGGAGAGAAAGAAAAAGAGGGAAGTGAGGGAGAGACAGAAGAGAGAGGCCAGGAGCAAATATACAACAGTTATGTCATGTTTATAGAACTACAGTGTTATTTATTCAAGCAGCAGCAGATATTATTAATAAGAAATTATACTGATGAACTTTTAATCAAAGCATAATAATAATGACAGCAGTATTATTGTTAGTGATAATTATATAATAATATCATCAAAACTGGATCTGGATCCTGCAGCCTGCAAGATGATGACAGAGAGACAGAGGATGGAAGGAAAGTTTTATCAAAAAGGAAGGATTAAGTTTAACTTAACTTAACTTAACTAACTTAAATACAGAGTGTGTCTGCCTTCAGAACCAACACTGGGAGCTGGTTCCATAGGAGAGGAGCCTGATAACTAAAGGCTCTGCCTCCCATTCTACTCTTATGAACTCTAGGAACTACAAGTAAACCTGCATTTTGGGACCAAAATGATCTATTGGGATGATAAGGTGAAACTAGATATTTAAGATATGATGGGGCCTGATAAAGTGTTTTGTACGAGGATGATTTTAAATTGAATTCTAAACTCTACAGATGGAGTAGACGTGCTTTCCTCTCTGCATATAAATTGGTTTTAGAGCCTCACTTGCATATGCAATCGAACGGAACCAAACAATTAATGCACAGAAAACCCCTTTTCTCCAAAAAACACAGAAATGGCTAGTGAAATCCAACAAAAAGAAGGACTCATCCGCCCTGGCCTCATCCCAAGACATCATGGCTAACATGCATAAAGAAGCCCTCTCGCTTGAATTCAAATTGGATATTACACCACTGGAACAGAAACTGGACTATGTTCAAGCCACGGTCAACCACCACAGACACCGTTTGACCTCACTCGAGGAGAATGCTAACCAACTCAGTGACCTAAGTGTGAGGCTATGGAAGAGAGCTACGCTAAGCTAAAGGCTAAAAATCGATCTTGAGTCCCGTTGCCGCCGCAATAATATAAAAATAGCCCACCTACCGGAAACCATTGAAGGTACACAATCTACAACGTCTAAAAGTTGTTGGTAGACATTCTCTGCGAAGGGACCCTCCAATGCCCCCCCTGAGCTCAACCGTGCCCACAGAGCCCTCATAGCAAAACCAGCCCCGGGGTCCAGGCCTATAGCAGTAATCGCCCGTGTCCACCATTACAAAAACAAGGAAGCGATCATCCAGGAGGCCAGAAGAAGAAGAGGAGAGCTGTCCTATCAGGAAAAAACCGGTGGCGATATTCGAGGACTACTGCCCTGAGGTCATCGAACAACGCACTGCATACCGGGAGGTGATGTCAAAGCTGTACCATTAAGGCCTGAAACCATCACCGTTGTATCCAGCTAGGCTATGGATCACAACTATAGGAGGAAAAAGATGTTCACGGTGGAGGATGCTAAGGCTTTTATGTTACGCAGCAATGATGCACCACACTCACCAGCTGGGGAAAAGTGGTAACTCACTCAGAGTGGCCGATGCTAGAGCAAAGCTGTTATTTTCTTTGAGTAACGTTATATTAGCATGACAAGCTAATGTTTACAATGAATGTTGCATTCGCTTTCTTCTTTCACACCCTTTTTCTAGCACTTTGAATGCATAATATAATATACATTGGTTCCACGTTTTTCTGGTCTGTCTGTACTTATGCTTCTGTACATTCGACTGCCCTGTAGTTTGTCAACTACTTTTTTTTTTTTTTTGCAACAAGCTACGGTGATATCATTTCCACATGGCTACTATGGGGCTGCCATATTTGCTGTCATACATGGAGACAGTTTCATACTGTTGTATAGCAACAGCAACGTGTGACTGTGAGCTCAGCCACCGTACACTCCACTTGACTGAGGCTCCTCACAACTCTAAAAAAGACTTAATATGTACAACTTCTCATAACTGGCCAGACGTGAAACTTTAGATCGCTCCTCTAGCTGACCTGGGACAGTGAGATATATGGCGGTTCCTCCACCTGCGGGACAGGCAGTGTTGGAGCTATTTGTGGGTTTAGTTTAATTTAGTATTATTTGTATTATGTTTTCATTATAAAGTTTAATTTATGTTCACGTTTGTGAATGGGGCGTCAGGTGTATGGGTTTACGTAGGCTATATATATGTCAAGTGGGATGGGTCTGGTAGGACACCGTGGGCATATGATTTTTTACCAGGAATCAGAGCGGGTGCAGGCCGTCTTTTCTGTCTGTAACTTGCTGACAATGGTGAATAAATCCACTCAAACACATCTTCGGTATGGACATTGGATTGTTTGTTTGACCTGCGTAAAGCCTAATTCCAGACGGTGCCAGAATGGCCATTTGATTTTGTTTTGCTTAAGTTTTTAGACAAATAGCCAATACAGGCAGTATTCCTTTTTCTCCAGCGCCCATCATTTTATCTTTTATTTTTTATTGACAATAGATTGATCCCCTCAGTTCGCTCTTGTATGTACTACGGTATCGTCACGCCCTTGTAGTAATGGCATTGTTTCTCCATAATGCACCACAACCCATGAGGCAATGCCACTTTAATTCAACCCTACTCTTAGATAGCGAGTTTGTCAGATTTATTGAACAAAAAATCAGCTTCTTTTTTGAAACTAACATTACTCCAGATGTGTCTGCTCTTGTTTAACCCGGGATACACTTAAGGCCTACTTAAGGGGGGACATCATAGCGTTCACCACAAATAAGAAAAGACTTTCTCAGAAAGACCAACTAGACTTGATATCCAAAAGTAAAGAAATTTATCAACAATATGCACATATTCTGCTTGGGACCTTGGCGAGGGTGGTCGCTTTTCCTCCTCTCTCCTCTCCTCTCTATCCAGTCTTGTCTTACTTCTCCCCCATCTCAAGGACTCCTCAGGATCCTACACGCATACACAGACTTTGATAACAACCTACCAACCTGCACACATACCCAAATTATATAACAAATGTCTGGAACTAAAAACTAGGTTTGACCTTCTTACACCTACCAAAACACAGAACATACTGTTAAAAAAAACAAAACAAGAGTAATTACGTAAACACGGCGGAGAAATGCGGAAAGCTGTTGCTAGCCAACTAAAAGGGCAAAGGGCTAAACAACTAATAAAAAGTATCAACACTGAAAACGAAGAGGTAACTGTAGATCACAATAAAATAAGTGACACCTTTAAAGGTTTCTACTCTAAACTGTACACCTCCCAATGCGATGGAATCGTTGCACCAATTAAGGCATTTCTTGACCCACTGTCCATTCCAACAATCTCCCCTGAGGTGACAGGGGGATTGGAGACACCTCTAACCCAGACAGAAATAGCCCAAACAATATTGTCAATGCAATCTGGGAAATCCCCAGGCCCGGATGGTTTTGCGGCCAAATTTTTCAAGAAGTTCTGAACACTTCTATCTCCATTCTTGACAACAGTCCTAACTGAATCCCTTAAACAGGGCTCACTTCACCCATCAATGAATGAGGCCTGTATAGTTCTCATAGCAAAGAAAGGAAAAGACCCTGCTTACTGCGCCTCATACAGGTGATTTCTCTCTTGAACACAGATGCGAAAATCTTCACCAAGGCGTTAGCACATAGACTGGATTATGTGGCCCCTTCAATAAAAACATAAGATCAGACATGTTTTATTAAGAACCACCATTCATTCTTTAATGTCTCTCATTTTGCGTTGTTGTCCACTATACCTGCACAAAACAAACAAACAAATAAGGGCATGTCCAGACGTGTGAGGTGAATTCACTCATTTGAGTGGCCATTTGACTTGCAGAGTGCACATTTACAATTTGCAGCACGCAAAAATGAAACGAAGATTTACAGAGAGCCAAGTTCTGGATCATATTTTTGGTGAAAATGAAGGAGTAGACACAGAGCAGCATAGCGACTCAGATGAGCAGGTTTCTGAGGAGGAAGACAATGTGGAGTATCATCCAGAAGAAGCAGACACATCTGATGAGTCGGATGAGGAAGTCGCTGGTGCTGAAGCTGCTCCTGCTGAAGGATTCAAGTCCAAAAATGGTAAGATCATTTGGAGCTCAGTACCTTATGATGTACATGGCAGGGCAGCTGCTGCAAATGTCATCAAAATGACCCCTGGAATCACAAGGTTTGCTGTGACCAGAGTCAGTGACATCAAGACATGTTTTGAACTATTTATGCCATTGTCACTAAAAAGAATCATCATTACCTTGAAGGGAAAAAAAGTCCATGGCGACATGTGGAAAGACATTGATGAGGAATACCTGGATGCTTTCATTGGTGTTCTTCTTCTTGCTGGAGTGTACAGATCCTGCAATGAGGCCACTGATAGTCTATGGGACGCATCGACAGGCAGAAATATTTTCCGGGCAACAATGTCACTTCAGAAATTTCAAATGATATCAAGAGTCCTCAGATTTGACAAGAGAGAGACCAGAGTGAGAGCTGACAAGCTTGCTCCCATCAGGGATGTCTGGGAGAGATGGGTGCAGCTCCTTCCGCTGATGTTCAACCCAGGGCCAGAGGTGACAGTGGATGAACGTCTTGTCCCTTTCCGAGGAAAATGCCCCTTCCGGCAATACATACCCAGTAAGCCAGGGAAATACGGCATAAAAATCTGGGCAGCCTGTGATGCAAAAACCAGTTATGCCTGGAATCTACAGATTTACACAGGCAAAGCTGCGAGTGGCATCCCTGAGAAAAACCAAGGAAAACGTGTGGTCCTCGATATGACCACTGGACTGCAGGGTCACAATATCACTTGTGACAATTTTTTTTACCAGCTATGACCTCGGACAAGAACTTCTCAAGAGGAAACTTACCATGGTGGGAACAGTGAAGAAAAATAAACCTGAATTGCCTGCTGAAATCTTGCAGGTGAAGGGCAGGGCTCTACTTTCCTCAAAGTTTGCTTTTACAGACACCACCACTGTTGTCTCATATTGTCCAAAAAGAAAGCGGAATGTGATACTTATGTCTACTCTTCACAAAGACGCAGCTGTATCATCAGACAGTGACAAAAAGCCCACAATTATCCACAACTATAACAAAAACAAAGGAGGAGTAGACAACCTGGACAAGCTGACAGCCACATACACATGCCAGCGAATGACCAGAAGATGGCCAATGGTTGTGTTTTACAACATCCTTGATGTGTCTGCATATAATGCATTTGTATTGTGGAGCCACATCCACCAAGGGTGGAACTCAACCAAAAAAAACAAGCGGAGAATGTTTCTTGAGGAGTTGGGAAATTCCCTTGTCAAGCCACACATTGTGCGAAGGGAACGGGTGCCCCGAGACCCAGACGCTGCAGCCTTTGTCAGACACCTGCAGAGCTCACCCAGCACTCCATCCACACCATCAACAACACAGAGAGAATATGCATCAGCATCCTCCTCAGCCAGCCCTGCCTCAACAACAACCCCAGTCAGGCCACCTGATTCAAAAAGAAAGAGGTGTCAGGTCAGCCCAAGCAGTAAGGACAGAAAGACAGACAGAAAGTGTTTCAACTGCAAGAAATATCTCTGCAAGAACAAACAAAAAGTGTCACTTTTTGCCACACATGCCTCTAAACACACACATGTTCTTGCACACAGAGGCTTTTACTCTGATTTAGCTTTGCATTAGTTTTGGAACTAGTAATTGATTTCTATTTGTTTGATTTGCTTGATTGGTTGTTGTTTATTTGACCATGCAAATCTATATTTTGTTTCATGACCTGTTCTGCTTTTCATTTTTTCAGTTTGTATTAAAGTTCTACTGTTGAAAAAAATACTTTTTGCCTTTTCTTGATGTAAATATATATGGGTCGAAATTGACCCGTAACACCATAGATGTTACTTTAGTTATTAATATTAAAATGAAAAAATAAATAAAACAAATGTATTTAAGAGATGGGTTCTATACCCCTCAGTAATAGTAAGGTAATACAACAACCTTTTATTTATTAATATGATTCTCTTGAGGTTCATTTTAACAATTTTTTTTATTGAAATCGAGGGGTATACTGACAAAAAAAGGCCCAGAGGCCCGCACCAAAAATATTAAAAACAACATTTTCATGAATAAGGAAGCCTAACAAGGTAACCAAGAGATGAGAAACAAATTGGATGATAGCTTATTGTTTTTAGTGTATTTTATAACTGATTTAATATATGGGTCAAAACCGACCCATTACCATAAGAGATGATAACAGAAAGCTAACACAAGAGGAAGGTTAAACATCTGCGGCATCTCGAGAGCAGACACCGAACATAAAGCCTCGCTATATGCAGACGATCTCTTATTATATTTGTCAGATCCAATTGCATCTTAACTTGCATAAGAGTCAGCTGTTTCCAATCAACAGTGAGGCGCTTGACCTTGATTATAGCAATATACCATTTCAAATTGAAAGGAAACTGTTTACTTACCTGGGAGTAGCAGTCACACGACAATTCAAAAGTATTCTGAGAGAACATTTTCTCACCTTGCTAAATCAGGTAAAGACTTTGCTCACACAGTGGTCCCCCCTCAAGCTTGCTGGACGAGTAAACTCCATAAAAATTAATATCCTCCCAAAATGCACATCTATTTCAGTGCATCTCAATATTTATCCCCAATTCATTTTTTCTGTCACTCAATTTGGTAATTTCTTTATATATATGGCAGGGTAAGAGGCCTAGACTTAACAAAACCTTGCTTCAAAGGCCCAAAAAAGATGGAGGTATGGGACTCCCTCACTTCCGTTACTACTATTGGGCCACTAACATTCGCTGCATGGCCTTCTGGACCCACCCTCATCTCTAGTCTAAGGGTCTAGACTGGACCCTCTTGGAGCTCAATTCATGCAAAGATGTCTCTTTCGAGGCACTCTTGGGCTCACCCATTGATGGCCCTTCCCCAAAACCTTTAGACAATCCAGTGGTGTGTCACACCTTTAAGATATGGGCCCAGTATTGGAAGTTATTTGGCCTAAGATGCCTTTCCCTCCTTAGCCCAATTGCCTCTAACCACCTCTTCATTCCCTTGTGCTCTGACCCAACTTTTAAGACATGGCTCAGGAATGGTATCAAACGTTTTGCAGACCTGTTTGTAGATGGATACTTTGCCTCCTTCAACCAAGTGTCTGTGAAATACAACCTACCAAAAACCCACTTTTTTTAATATTTACAGGTACAGACATTACAGTCAGGTACAGACAATGTACAGACATTACATTCGCTCTTTCCCTCAAAACCAGACATCAAACTGACAGATACCTTTTTTTCTTTTGACCTGTTATTTAAAGGTTCAATCCCAAAATTACAGGAACATATCAATATTGTGGTGCCCGTCCCTGGATAGGATAAGATCAGCCTGGGAACAGGATCTGGGACACTTGTCCGATGACCAGTGGGACTCTATAGTACGAGCAATACACAAAACCTCACTCTGTGCCAGACATTGTCTGCTTCAGTTCAAAATTGTCCACTGTGCTCACGTGTCTAAGACTAAGTTGTCTAGTTTTTACCATAGCTTAAGTCCAATCTGTGACAAATGCAAAACCAACGACGGTACCCTTTTCTGCATATAAAAGGGCCCCAAAATACAGATATTCTGGAACAGTGTTTTCAATACCTTATCTAAAATATTGGGCAGGGATTTTGCCCCTAGCCCCACTCTAGCTCTATTTGGCATTGCCGCTGGGGGTGACCCACATTTGACACCTAGTGAGCAAGATATGGTCGCTTTTGACTTGCTTCTGGCCAGACATGCAATTCTGCTTAGATGGAGGGATGCTGCCTTGCCCACGCTGAACCAATGGCTTCAAGATATAATGACCTGTCTCAAGTTGGAGATGCTGCACTTCTCTATCGGTGGCTCACAGTTCTATAAAACATGGAATCCTTTTTTATTACATTTTCATATTACCCAAACAACATGATCTTGAACTGCGCTCAGGTTTGGCCCTTGACATAAGCATTCGCAGCCTGACTTCCAGGAGGGGGCTACACCATAAGCTAATCTTTGGAACAGTGCCTTAAAACTGCTCTCAGTACTGCAACGGAGGGTACTTGTTAAACCCTGCACTTTTTGTTTGTTAAAAACAAGCTGTTTTCTTTGTGATCAACATGCTCATATACATGTCTGAAAAATCTAAATAAAAATATTTGAATTCTAAACTGTACATGGAGCCAGTGTAGAGAAGCTAACACTGGAGTGATGTGGTCTCACTTACTAGTTCCTGTCAGAACTCGTGCAGCAGTATTTTGAATTAACTGAATAGTTTTAACAGACTTATTAAAACATCCAGATAGTACTGAGTTACAATAATCTAATATTGATGTAACAAAAGCATGAACTAATCTTTCAGCATCCTTCAGGGATAAAATATTTCTAATTTTCATATTGTTCCGCAGGTGGAAGAAGGTTGTTTTAGAAATTTGTTTAATATGTGAGTCAAATGATATATCCTGGTCAAAAATAACTCCAAGGTTCCTTACAGTGGAACTGGACGCCATGGTGATGTCGTCTAAAGTGACAATATGGTCAAAACGTTTGTCTCTAAGTTGTTTAGGGCCGAGTTTAATAACCTCAGTTTTATCTGAGTTTAGAAGTATTAAGTTACAGGTCGTCCAGGATTTAATGTCTTTAAGACATTCCTGGAGTTGAACAACCTAATTTGTTTTTTCTGGCCTCATTGTAAATACATTTGTGTATGATCTGCATAACAATGAAAGTGTATGTTGTGCTTTCTAATAATGTTCCCTAAAGGAAGCATATACAGTATAAGGTAAAAAGTATGGGCCCAAGCACTGAGCCTTGTGGAACTCCATAATTAACTTTTGTCTGCAATGACTCATTATCATTAACATGTACAAACTGGAATCTATCAGATAAGTATGACTGAAACCAGCAGAAGGCAGTACCTGAGATCCCCAAAGTCTGCTCCAGTCTCTGCAGTAGAATTTTATGATCAATGGTGTGAAATGCAGCACTAAGATCTAACAGGGCAAGTATAGAGAATAGACCATTATCTGAGGCCAAGAGGAGGTCATTGGTAACTTTAACTAGGGCTGTGCTATGGTGTAATCTAAATCCTGACTGGAAATCTTCAAACAGCCTGTTACTATGCAGATGTTCACATAACTGATTCACAACTGCCTTTTCTAGTATTTTAGAAATGAAAGGAATATTTGATATTGGGCGATAATTGGCTAAAACCTCTGGGTCGAGGGTAGCTTTTTTTGAGAAGGGGCTTAATAACGGCAACTTTAAAAACTTGGCGTACATATCCAGTTAATAAGGAAAGATTTGTTTGATTTAATATGGACCTAACTGACAGGTTGGTCAGTTAGGTCCATTGCCGGCACTAAGTCAGATCCATTTCCAATGAAGTTTGGACTCCACCAGGGCTGCCCTTTGTCACTGATCATGGTCATAACTTTTATCGACAGGATTTCTAGACCGAGTCAATTGAGGGTATCCAGTATTGTGGGCTCAGGATTGGGTCTCTGCTTTTTGCGAATGATTTGGTCCTGTTTGCTTCATCAGGCTATGATCTTCAGCTCTCATTAGAGCAGTTTGCAGCTGGGTGTGAAGTGGCTGAGATGAGAATCAACACCTCCAAGTCCGAGACCATAGTCAAGAGTAAGATCCTGCCCCAAGTGGAGGAGTTCAAATATCTTGGGGTTTTGTTCATGAGTGAGTTACCCAGGTGCCGTAACGGATATAATGATACTTTTCTCCACATAGCACATATAGCCTATATGGAACAATAACATTAAGAACGATGTTTGTGGTATAGTTGTGATTTTCTTCTATAAGCATCTTGGTTTAAGTTTGGTAGCATTAGCTTGCTAGCACCCTTCTCTATTGGTAAACCCAGACATGAAACTGTATTAACATTATGTCCATCCCTGTTAATTATCTGAACAGTGAAGTACTATCACAGTTAAATGTAAACGTGCCGCTTGAAAAATACGCACCACGTCTGATGTGACTGCAGCATTTGTGTGTATGTGTACACAAGCATAAGCACACAGGTGTGCTCCGTGCAGGTGGGAATGAGACTACACCATATCAAAGTACATTGGTATTCATTATATAGTATGGTAGTTTCATATTATCAATAGAGTTAGAATGTAATAATTAAATCATGTCTACCCTGCCATTTAGTGTGTTTCTATGCTCCTCTATATAGACTGAAATTATACAGTTTTGTCTGCGTCCGTCTCTTATTTTGCCACTAACCTGCATTTCCTTTGCAGCACTTTTTGTTCTTGTTTCAGGAGACTGGCTGGACAACCGGGCGGAGCCTCCGATCCTCACACCATGCAGCGCATTTCCTGATTGTGCCTGACTCTTCTTAAGCCCTGACCTTCACTGCAGCATGTATCAGCGCAGAGGTCTCCTGCCGAGCTGGCCGGACAGCTTTTAGTTTGGTTTTTCCTTTGGCTCACCCATAGTTATATTTTGTAAATAAACCTTTTTCACCTTCTTTTGTGACTAAGTTCCTCTTTTTTTTTGGGGTTCATTCATTCATCTTGAACAGTATCATCATACAATTTAGTTTTTTATTAAGAGATAAAATTAATATTTAGCAGTTCTGTTTCTCTTATGGCTCCTTGGGAAAAAGAATAGAGCAATTCTTCCCAAAACACTTATCTCCTACACATATGCTAGTCTTATTTTGCTATTTTGAAGTAACTATAGGTAACAAATTAACTTATCATGTCCATCTACAGCAGGGGTGACCAACTATATTTGTCAAAGGGCCACAATTTCTCTTGACAAACACTAATATTCAAATAAAATGAAATAAAATTTACATTTTAACCATTAAATTAGTAAGACAGAGTGACAATAATCACCTCACAAAAATCACAAAATCAATGACCGACTGGACTCAGTTGATCGCCAATACCCAATATATTTGTTCAATCACCAAACCCACAAGATTTTTTATTTTTTGTTTTTGCTGGATTCAACAAAGCATATTCTTTTTTTTATAGAGCACAGAAAAATATTGATTCTCATATGTTTGCAGTTGCACCAAGTTTGATTTGTTTTCAATATGTTTTTTAATGTGTGTTTCTTCATTGCATTGCAGTAGACATTTTAAAGTAAACCATACATGCTTTGAATTTATATAACTTAACAATGCAGTGTTGCATTGTTGCAGGGTCAGACCAAATGCAATGAAAGAATACTTATTTCAAACAGAGACTTGTGACAAATGATTTGAGACTTCACTTGGACGTGAGTGCAAAGACTTCCATCTCATCCATGTCATCACCACATAATTCTCAGAATTTCTTGGTATAGCTGTGTCTATATGTTGTGTCGCCTGATGATTCCCACACTGCACACAGGAAGTAATTTGGTTTATGTCAAGAAAGATGGAGGCAACACCAACACGTTGGCATTGCCCACAAACCCTAATGTTACGTAACCACAGTTTCAATCTTCTTCCTAAACTTAACCAGTTCCTCAGAAATTTTCCTCACATTATAAAGCACTCAAGAGACCAGGCCCTGTTTTATCTAAAAGCCATGATTATTCCTTACTACCCAAATAGACCACTCAGAAAATGGAGGCCTGCTTGTGGTTCCCAGAGTCTCTAAGAGTAGAATGGGAGGCAGAGCTTTCAGCTCCCAAGCTCCTCTCCTGTGGAACCAGCTCTTACTGTGGGTCTGGGAGGCAGACACTGTCCCTACATTTAAAGTTAAACTTAAGACTTTCCTTTTTTTAATAAAGCTTATAGTTAGGGCTGGTTCATGTCAACTCTGAACCATTGCTTAGTTATGCTGCAATAAGCCTAGACTGCTTGGGGAACAGCAATTATGCGGCGAGCACTCTCACTCTCTTCTGCCTCATCTCTGTTTATGTCTGCCTCTCTGTCTCTCTCATTCTCCCTCTCCATCCCTCCTCTTCTCAACACTCATACTTTTAACATGACAATAACATTGTTTTTTCTCCCTCCTCCTAGTTTGTGCTCATCCTTTCTCTCTTATTTCACAGGAATCCCTGATTCCACAGCTCAAATATTGTAATTATTACCATTACAATTTATTATATAGCTAGTCATTACTGCTAATTTTAATTATCCTCATCCACCCTTCACCAATAGCTTGTCCTTTTCTGAGGGTCATATGAGGAGCTGGAACCAACCCCAGCTGGTGACAGCACATCATGGTTTCTTGAATCATCCTGGTCTCTATATTCTTATCTTTTCTCTCTCTGTAATATTTGATGTGTAATGATTTGGGTCTATGGGGGTGTGGGTGCATAAAAGGACCAGTGCATGGAGGCAGGAATAAAAAGTTAACAAAGATTTATTTACAAAAATACAAACAAAAGAGGGCTAGACACAGGAACGTGGGCTATAACCAAAAGGGGGAAGAACTAAAGGAGATCGCTGGTGGAAATTGGTTTCAGGAGGGAGACATAAAAGGTGGGATGAATCTTAAGGGCTGGAGGGAGCTTGAGCCGGACCGCCGAGGGGTTGATGACCTAGTCCACCTCGTATGGCCTGATGTATCGTGGTGCCAACTTCCGGGAGTTGACCTGAAGAGGCAGGTCACGGGAGGAAAGCCACACCTTGTCACTCGGGCGATAGTCCGGAGCCGGCACATGATGACAGTCAGCCAGACATTGGTTGCAGAGAGCGGAGTGTACTAGGGCGGCCCTGGCTGTCCTCCATACGGTCCTGCAGCGGCGAAGATGTCCTCGGATGGAGGAAACGGCAACCTCTTCTTCCTGAGTCAAGAACAGGAAGACCCTATGGCAAGCTAGGACCCTAGCTTGCCATAAAAGGTGTGATACCGATGAAGGAGTTGGTCAAAGAGTGTGGCCCCCACAGCTTGACAGAAAGCTTGCCAGACTTGGGAAGAGAATTGTGGTCCTCGATCAGAGACTATGTCCTCTGGGATGCCTTGGAGCCGGAATATGTGAGATACCAGCAGGCCAGGCAGTCTCTAGGGCGGAAGGCAGCTTGGGTAGAGGGATGAAATGGATGCATTTAGAAAAGCAGTCCACCATGGTGAATATAACAGTGTGTCCATTGGATGATGAGAGCCCGGTCACAAATTAAACCAAGATGCGTGACCATGGACGACTGGGAACCAGTAGAGGACGGAGTAGGCCAGAAGGTAGACGATATGACGCCATACCCCTGGCACAGGTGGCACAGGCAGCCACAAATTCCCGGATGTCCCCAGGCATGGAAGGCCACCAGAATCTCTGCTGGAGAAAGTGGAGCGTCCTGGATACCCCGGGGTGACAAACCAACTTGGATGCATGACCCCACTCAACACCTGGGGACGTATCACAGCAGGAACGAAGAGGCGGTTCGGTGGATCATTCCCAGGGTCCAGTTCGGTGACCTGAGCCTCCCGCACGACCCTTTCGACGTCCCAGGAGGTGGCACCAATGAAACAGGAAGGGGGAAGGATGGCCCAACATCCGACTCCTGATGGACTGGGTCATGACGACGAGACAGGGCATCAGGCTTGATGTTGCGGGAGCCTGGACGGTACGACAGGGTAAAATTGAATCTCCCCAGGAAGAGTGACCAGCAGGCCTGGCAGGAATTCAACCTCTTTGTGATGATGGTTTTATGGTCCGTCCATACAATAAATGGATGTTCTGCTCCCTCCAGCTAATGTCTCCACTCCTGCAAAGCAGAAACCACAGCTAAAAGCTCATTTATTTCAGCAGTTGTCAACTTGCGTGAGAAAAAGGCACAGGGATGAAGCTTTTGATCCTTGGGGTCTCTCTGGAATAGGACCGTGCCCAAACCGGAATCGGAGGCGTCGACTTCGACAATGAACTGACGTGTGCGGTCTGGATGAGAGAGGGCAGGAGCGGATGTGAAGAGCTGTTTGAGCTTGGTGAAGGCAACCTCCGCCTCCGGAGACTACTTGAGGTAGAACTTAACTTGGTGAGGGGAGGCAACTCTGCTATATCCCCGGATAAACCTGCGGTAGAAATTGGCGAAGCCCAGGAACTGCTGCAACTGCTTACAAGAAGAGGGAGTTGGCCAATTAGCTACAGCTTCTATTTCCTTGAAGTTTTTTGAGCTGCCCCTGCGAGGTCGGATCGAGCACTCGCGTCGTAAATGTCCGGTCTGTCCACAGTACAGGCATAGTCCTAGTCTCAGTCTCCTCTGCCGCTCATCGGGATTCAGGCGTGTTGTGCCTAGTTGCATGGAATCGGGAGGAGGTGTGGATGAGGGGATGTCCTTGGACCTTTCCGGCGGTGAGGAATGTGGAGTGTAGGAGGAAGGAGAGACAGGCCTGTGTAGCATTGACTACTGAGGAAACGGCTGCATGAGAGCCCTCTGCCTGAGTTGCTAACTAGTCCTTTAAATCCTCATTTAGCCCCTTTAAGAAAATGGTCTTGAGAGCGGGTTCATTCCACCCGCTTTCGGCTGCCAAAATGCGGAAATCTATTGAACAATCTGCTGCAGAATGTTTCTCTTGATTAATTTGAATAATCGGTTCGTTGTCTTGGCTCCCCTCACTGGGGTATTACAAACTCGAATCATCTCGGACCAGAAAGTCTAACAAGAGTCTTGCATGGGGGAGTCTGACTCCCACAAAGCATTCATCCGTAATGCAGCCCTTCCTCTAACAAGGTTATTAATATAGGCTAACCTGGGGCTATCAGAAAGGAACGAGCTGGGCTGGGCTGACTGAAAACAATGGCTTCCATGATATCTCCCAAAACTTTGTCATGCCGGGAGACGGTCGCTGCCTGTGAAGCGACCACTTGCTTAAGAGGTTTCCTCTCCGCAGGGTCCATTTCTGTTCAGTGTGTACTGTAATGATTTGGGTCTAACCAAAAAGGTGCTGAGGCTGGCCAGCTGGCGAGGCAGGACTCAGGGAACGGAAAAACTCAGGAACTAGGAAAAAAGGGGAGAAAAACGTGGTTAGAAAAAAAAAAACAGATAATACCAGCAAGCAGGTTCTGTGACTGAGAGAGGCAAACAATTTGACGCAGGTTACCCATGTACTGAAAGAGACGCGCTGACACCAGGAAGCAGGAAGTCACAGTTTAAATAGGGAGGAGTTGATGAGGAGATCAGGGACAGCTGTGGTGATTAGCCTTCTTGCCTCACCTGCCAGCCAGAACACAACAATTCCCCAGGAACACAAGTACTAAACAAAACAAAACAGGAAAGAAAGAATGGGAGGAGAGACAACTCAAGACAGACGTGAACATAACATGATGTTTTGTTTGTAATGTGCTTGTTTTTGTACACCTAATGCACATCCGTTCGTCGTGACAGAGGGATTAATGGGCTATATAAATAAAATTGAACTGACTTGACAATTGGGCCTGACAAGGTCAGTGGCTCTGCCAGAAAAAGTCTTAAAGAGGTAATAAATACAACGGCACGCACACATTCTACAAGCATTCTCACTTGGACTCTTAGTTCTTGTAGAATATAAAAGAATACTTGATGCCCACATATTCACAATACACACACACACTCAGGAATATTCACCCAGTTCCAGACACAACAAGCTGTGGCTGGTGGTCTGGCCAGGTATGTGTGTGTGTTTGTGTTCTTGTACTTGCTGCAGAGTGAGGACCAAAAATCGTATAAACCCTACAGAGTGAGGACATTTTGACAAAGCGAGGACTTTTTGTCTGGTTCTCACTTTTTTCACCCCTTAAAAGGGCTTTTTCAGGGTTAAGACCTGGTTTTAGGGTTAGGGTTAGAATTGGGTTTAGGGTAGGGTTAGGCTTAGGCATCTAGTTGTGGTGGTTAAGGTTAGGGTAAGGGGATAGGGAATGCATTATGTCTATGAGGGTACTCACTGATAGAAGTGCAAATGTGTGTGTGTGCATGTGTATGTGTGTGTTTGTTTGCACACATCTCCCTCCCCTCTGTGTTCCATCTGATACCCTGCCATCATCAATAATCTCAGTACTGCTGATTCAGTGGTTTTTACAACCATGGGGTTTGGGTCTTTCTTACAGTCGTAGATGCAGTCTCCCTGTATCCCTGTCTCCCTGTCTCTCTGTCTAACTGTCAACCCACTGCACACCAGCCATAGCTGTATATGTGCCTGAGGCAACAAACACACACTTTTACTTACACACTCATTGTCCAGCAGAAATGGGAAAGTCACTTATACAGTTTCTTTTTGCCACTTACCTCCAGATGCATCCCAATTAATTCCAATAATAATCCCAGTCCCAGTTTTATAAATATGTGGTCAACATTTATTCACATGAGGTTGTAAATACATACAAATCTTTCAAATAGAGCAAACAGGTCTATTTATGATCCAGGGTGATAAATGTGGACACAAGCAGAATCATACAATAATGACTGATTGTAAGGTCTTTTTCTCATAGATGGATATGCCATCATCACCACCACCATGATGGCAATAACAGTCATTCCCTCACTCCAAACAAAACTTCATTTTCAAACTGTTGATTTAATGATGTTCTTTCTTTAATGAAGTTTCTTTCTTTTTAAGCTTTGATGTGTCTCACAGTGGTTTGGTCTGCTTTGGTACATTGAAAATGGTTTTCCTATCACCATAATGAAAAAAGTGGAGATCTGTTTCTTCAGGATGACTAAACTAATTTCGCATTTTATTAGCTTCAGTGTTGCTTCTTCACATCTGCTAAAAAAACCTAGTGTGTCTGTTAAGACAAAGAGGATTGTCCATGACTTGAATTGAGAAAGACCGCACCAAGAGTGAATAATTAATGATGAGTGTTCTCAATGAAAATGTCAATGTCAGATTAGACCATACCATGATAATTTTAACTGTACATAATTAAGAAAACTGCACAATTTATTGTGTACCGATGCCACCTACTGGTCATTCTTCGTTTTGTTATTGGATGTTGAAAGCCAGTTGAATTCTTAGTAACACTGATATCATTTTTATTCTCATTATTAATACCATCATTAACTCCACTGTAACATGATCACCAGATTTTTCATATGAGTGAAGACAGGATCCTCTAACTAGAAGAAAAAAACAACATGGTCCACATTTAACTGTCAACCATGAGAGCCAGGTTTCTACTGTATATTACATCAGGGTTGAAATGGTGTAGGGTGAGAATAATTTAGTGAACATCCACAAGATTTGAATCCGGAGGATGTTGAAGAAATAGCTAAGGTAATAGCTAACGTGAACTAATCCAATCAGACAAACACGTTTCATGACAGTGACTGTGTGAGCTATAAATTATATAACACAATATGCAACATATGTGACCTGATCATATATGAGCAATATCTTTTCATTTCAATTAAATATGACAAACATCCAGTCTTGATCCTCAATTAAATTGTATTAGTGTGCAGGGACACCTGACTGATAAGAGTTCTTTGTCATGTGCCCCTGTCAGTGAGGGCGTGATAGTGATGATAATAAGTACAACAATGATCTGTTCTGTATTAATATAACTGTTGATTCATTTTGCTGTGGACTGTCTGACATCCTTCAGAGTGACCTAGAGGGCACTGTTATCACACTGAGAAACATAGATTTTACTGGCTACAGGCTCTGATTGTAAAAGGTGCGCACCTTACTGACCGGAGTCAGGGCGGTGTATTGCCTTTCACACGCTTCTAAAATACTCTCCGGGCAGAGTCTGAAAGGGTTACTGTTTTCCAAAGTGCCTCATTCTACGCAGTCGAGAGGGGGCGACTGAGTGGCGCCGTCGACTCAAAGACGCAGTTTCGAAAATCCCCGATACATCATCAAGAAAAGAAGCTGACAGTAGGGAAAGCTGCCCCCATCCCCCCATCCCCCCACCCCGCTGGCACGCTGCCTTCCGTCTCCTCTGCTTTGATGTGCTTCTGTCACCAGAACCAGCAAGTGTCGACTCCAACTCATTCACAGAAACACACACACTTAAACGCACTGGGGGTAAAAATACTCCACAGGTTAAAAAAAACAACAACAACAACAAAAAAGAGGCTAATGACCATTGCTTTGATTTCACCGCAGGACTGTAATTGGCATTATCTGTTTAACTCGCAGACTGCAGCTCTCTAATTAATAGTCAGCTGACGTCATAAACAGTTGATCATTGTTTTATGACTGTGAGTTCTCTCTCTCTCTCTCTTTCTCTCTGCATGAAAAACAGACAGGCTTGAATCGGCGCCGGTCTGCTTCAGTCCACCTCTGTTCAAATACCTCAGTGGAACTTCATGTGTAGAGTTTGCAGAGTGAAAAGCGCGGAGCAGAGCAGCGCGTGCACACCACACTAATCATTTCATCATTTGACACTGTTTGAAAAGCCTGAAACTTATTATAGACATTGTGTTAACACTTCGAAGCCCTGAAACTCTTCTGTGCGTACAGAGGAGATGAATTAGTCTCTCCCTGTCTCTGCCTATATACGACAAATGGATGCCAGTTCTCGAAAGGCGCCTCAGCTATGTGCCAGGCATTTCAGAGCGGAGTAAATCAGCTTTTTCTGAAATGACTGTCACAGTGTGGACTGGAGTGTTAGGCTCCTTGGACTCAGTCAGTTACCCCACAACACTGCAAAACAATCTCACTCTGACATCGTCTTCAATTGTAACTTTAATAAAACGTGGCTGAATTACACTTTCACTTTCCAAAAAAGCCCTTTCTTTGCTGAACAACATTTGTATGACACTGATTTATAGAAAAACCTGTAAATTAAAGTCATCTGCTGGTAACAAGTGAGATCATCAGCAGCAGGGGAAAGTCTCCGTAGTAGACAACGTGTTCAGATACTTTTTTTCAGTGTACACACCCTTCACATAGACACTCGTAAGCAACTTGGTTTGAGGCTAACATGTTGAAAAGATCAACTTTATTGCTAAAACGTGTAACCATAACATGTACACAGATATGTTTTCCTTTTATCATTATTTTATTCCTTTTATTGTTTTCTCATTTTTAGAAATTTTCAAGTAGACATCTCCCATATTTTCCTGTTATATTCTATTATCTTTCCTTTTGTTCTATACTCACAATCGTTAAAATAATAAATAAAACATACAGATTTGTTTATTTCTACAATACTATGTATTCCAAAAAAGCTGAGT